>JAHDVF020000528.1:0-271090 GCA_022606425.2 Lepidostoma basale | reverse complement strand
AGTCGAAAGGGGTGGTACTTTTTTCCCCTTAGCACATGACCTAAATATGAGACCTTTCTAATTTTCACATTTGACAACAGCTCTCTATTGGCTCTGGCTCTCTGCAGTACGTGTGCATTACTTACCCTATTGGTCCACGGTATACGAAGCATTCCGCGGTATATCCACGTCTCGAACGCTTCCAATCGGTTCATTACATTCACTTTCAGAGACCAGGTTTTGCTGCCATACAGTAGATACAATATATAAAATTAATCATTATTTGTCGGAGTTTCAAGTTAAGATTATCGTTTCAAAAGAATGTTCCCATTTTATTAAATCCAGCTCGTTTCTTCTATAATGATATGAAATTCCATTTTAAATATTTAATTTTTATAATACTGTCATATGAGGTCGGCAAATATTGTGTTTATTTTATCACATTGCTAAGGGAAATTTGGAGAACCTGTATAAAATTGTTAAAACTATTCCAGGTAATATAAGTAGGGGCAGATCTCCAGCACGACGGTGTGTTTTGATTAGGGTGATGACTTGTAGAGACCCTAACTCGGTGGTATGAACTGCGGAGAACAGAGAGGTTTGGAGGCGTTATGTCTTAGGCACGGGCAGCTCCATGGATCATGATCAGCAGTGAGGAAACGAAAGATAAAGAAAATAATTAAAACGAGTATTTAATTAATACGAATGAAAACGTCTGTTTTCAAGAAGTTTTATTATATTTTATGTGAAAAACATGTTTCACCTATCTAAAACATTATCAAATGTCGTTATCTTTTACAAAACAGACGTTTTCATAATTCGTTTTAATTATTTAAAATGCAGTTTCTCATGACATGTGATTGGAATCTAATCTATCGCCATTTTACTGTCACGTGAAATCTACACCAGACCATAAACAGTGTGATAATCACAGTGCCATCACCTGGATTCCAACCCGGGGCTTTCGGTGTGGCAGTGAAAGCACTTATCACTTGGCCACGAAGGTCATCGACATCGTCGTCGTCGTCGTCGGGTCTGCTAGGTGTATATAATAAATTAACATATAAATATAACAATGTATAGAAAACGGACATTTAGAAAGTTAACCAAGTAAAACCAAGTATTATTTCAAAGTATTATTTCGGATTAGAAATTAAGCACAACATATTACACTGTCTCCCTCTAAAGGGGAACGAACTTTAAGACAATTACATATTGCGGGATTATGTGATTCAGTGGAATAAGAGACGAACGAGATTCTGTTTGATTGATTCGAGATGAAATTATTAATTTATGAGTAACGTACGAATGTAAAACGTTCATAAATGTGTGCCGACTATACTGTATATTTAGAAGATTGTGAACTTTTTGGTCCAATACTTAAATCTGTAAGTCCATGATCTATAATAATAATAATAATAATATGTTAACTTTTAAAACACCGTTTTTATAATGTAATCACCTCAAAGGCGCATAAAGACGTGTTTCAAATCTTAATGAGAAAATTTAATAGAAAAAAATATGCTAGTATTCTTCTTTCTTCTTTAACAGCCGTTTTCGTCCACTGCTGGACATAGGCCTCCCCCATACTTCTCCATGTATGACATGTCATACGGGGGGTGGTTGGCATTACAACGCCACGCTTGCCAGACGGGTTGGCGAGGTGTCCTTCCACGTTAGCCTATGCATCAATATTATCCACCGAGGTTATTCACACTCGATCTCTAACATTTCGCATAGTTTCCAGGGGAGACCAGAGTCGAGGAGGTGTGGATAGGTACTTGGGATCAGATCAATCCTCCAGCGTAGCATGGCCATCACCACGGTGATGGCCATGCACCGCTCGAAGAGTCAATAGGATCCCCCTTACTCCCCCATGCTAGTATGAATCGGTATGAAATACGAAAAATATGGGTTTTTTTCATCTGAGGTGTGAAGGGAGATTGTTATAAGAATGTAATTGTCGAATAGAAACGAGAACTGACACCATCAGAACAATGAGTCCCCTAAGAACCACAGAAATGAAGACTCTCCGATCCGTTGCGGGAACGACACTCCGAGACAAAATGAGAAATTCTGAAATAAGAAAGATCTGCAATGTGGAAGATGTCGTGCGATGGGGAAGACTGAGAAGACGCTACTGGAGAGATCACGTGGAAAGAGCATGTTCTGAAAGAGTGATCAATATAGCCGCAAATAAAGTACCAACAGGAAATCGACCGGCAGGAAGACCACCTAAAAGATGACGAGACAGTTGGACATCTGTATCCTAGGAACAGGCTCCGAGAAATAACATGACACAGTCCTTAATAAATCAAAAGAAGAAGAAGAAGAAGAAGATTTTATTTATGATTTAATTGTATCTCAATAGAGACGAAGATGCAAATTGGAAACTGAATATGGTTGATCAAGGTGTTTACAGGACTTATGACTGTCATTGGTTGGGTTAAGCGCACGCTTTATGTAATTACAACATTCCCCATTCCACCTTTCTTTATGACCATGTCTGACAAATTTTTGGAAGTTGTATATATGTTAAAGTCTTACACTAGATTTCACATGTCAGTTTCAATGTGCCATCTATGAAGATTTTGATTATATATGTTAATCTCTAAGATTGATCTATATATAATATACATACTAACGCCATATATGGAGTAATAATAAAAATAATATCTGTTGAATAAAAGAGTGATTTGTGATTATTATCGTTATTAAAGCTTTTTAAAAGCTTTTTCTTCTAAAACTTTGATTACATTTTTAATAACTCTACGGTGGTTCACGGCTGTCGTTTGCAGTACAAAGTGTTTACGTTATAGGAGTATTATGTACAATAGAAGCAGGCACAACCGCAACCACCTGCTCCCGCTCTGCGGAGAAGTCAATCAGTTACTACCTACAAAAGTAAACAAGAATAAAATATAGCTAAGAGTTATGACCCATTTTTGTGGAACACCGTTTTTAAATTTGTTTGAAGTATGTTTATATAGCAGATGGAAAAAATTAACTGGACATTACTGGTTTCGTGCAAGCATTACATCTATGATCTGATTTTAACAGAAATAAGATGATTTCAGTAACAAGTAACAATAAAGTAAAAACAAATATGTTCATTACATTAAATTACAGATGTTATTTAATTATTAAATTTATATTGAACACGTCTTAGAAAATACCCACTAATAAATGACATTAAAACGTATTTTTTAAGAAAAAAAAATAGGTATTATATTAAAATTAATGAGAATTTTAAATAATTTCCCTTAACTGCGTAAAATAATAAGTTTTATGAAATGCATTTTATTCATGATCAAACCCAAGTCACTTGTATCAAAATCCAAGCGTTATTATAAATATATATAATATATTTTTTTCTTTATGTACATAATAGGTCGTTTGGACCCAATTACTGTATACAATTTATATTTTTTTAGCTATTATATTGATTCTCATGACATGTGATAGGTAGCCAATCTATCGCCATTTTATTGTCACGTGAATTCTACACCAGACCAAAGACAATGTGACAATCACACTGCGATCGCCGGGAATCGAACCCAGGACCTTCGGCATGGAAGTCAGAGCTCGTTACCACTCTGCAACGAAGGTCGAATATTAATATGCAAATCAAGATATTAATTTATCTTTAAGATACGCTTTATGAAATGTCTATACTGCCGATTACTACATTTGCAGTCCAATTTTTTTTCTCAATAAACGGCACACTACATTTGCAGTACATATTTGAATGTATTTTATCTTCTTCTTCTTCAAGTGCCCTCTCGGGTCCTGCCAACGTTGGCGATCACCTCGACGTACCTGTCCTGCGCCGCTCGGAAGAGCTCCTCCACACTTCGGATCCCGGTCCACTCCATTATGTTTCGGAGCCAGGACATCTGTCTCCTATCGTCGGCGTCCCTCAATTTTCCTTTTCAATATCAGTTGGAGAAGGTGGTATTTTTCCCTACGCAGTATATGACCCAGATGTGAAATCTTCCGAACCTTGATAGTTGACAACAGCTCCCTGTCAACTCTAGCTTGCCTCAGTACTTCGGTATTGGTAACCATGTATGTCTAGAGAATTCTAAGCATTCGGCGATAGAGCCACATGGCGAATGCTTCCAGTCTGTTGATTGAGTTGACTTTTAAGGTCCACGCTTCACATCCATACAATAAAACAGACCACCCATTTGATCATTCTCTGGCGGAGTTTTAAATTAATGTTGTCATTGCAGAAGAGTGATTTCATTTTATTAAATGCAGTCCTTACTTCCTCAATTCTGCATTTTATCTCTACATCTGGATCAAGAGATTGCGATTTAAATTTCTCCACCCTTTAAACGTTACGGCCGTTCATATGCATTGTATCTTATAAACTTTTTAATTAAGTTCCTTACTACTAAAAAGTTCATAATATTATTGATAAATCTGTCTTAGCTGTAAATGTCCCCAACCGATGTTCCAGACCAATGGTTTTATTGCAAATGAAGATTAAATTACCGAAACTCGTACTTTCAGTAAAAGCTCACCGGCCGCTACTGCGATATTCAAATGAGGAGACATTCCCATTTATCTGAGGTGACAAGCTTGCGTACACACCATTCATCTTAATATTAATAAAGAAGGTGCTACATGTTCTGGGGGATATAAAGTGGTGTAATGATAGCCTCCCCCCTCCTTTAAATTTTCCCATCTCCTTCAGTGAGCTAGGCACTTGCAGTACCGTGTCGTCGGCTTCACCCTACTGTCAAGTAAGAAACTTTTCATTAATGAAGTCGCCAAAGTAACAACGCCGTTAGTGTCACGTGCATGTCAATACATCAATTAATTATTCTAGTTACAAAACTATACTTTCATAGATTTTTTTTTCTAATACGTTTTAGTTATTTCACACATAATGTAACGAATTGATTGATAAATAAGATGTATTTTTTTTTAATATCATGTTTATTTATTTATTAATGATAACATACAGCGATATCGATAACATAATAATAAAACATTAAGAAAAAATAAAGTAAGGCCAATTACATGCTGCCAATTAATTCTATACCAACATTGTACGGCTGGCTATCGAACGAGTAGTATAGAAAATACTCGAACTTTGGGTGACTACATTTACACCAGAGACAGATATTCCCAGTTCTTTATTAAAAGCCTTCTTCTTCTTCTTCCGGTACCGTGTAAGGTCCTGATGATCACTGCGTTGATGATCACTGCAGCGAAGGCATCTCTGTCCTGCGCCACTTGGAACAGTTTCAGAACTCCACCCATTCCTGTCCATTATTTTATATTTCGCAGCCAGGACAACTGCTTTCTTCTACCAACTCCCCGGCGATTTTCTATTTTACCCATTAATATATATTTTTTTCTTGTATACAACAGGTCATTTGAACCCAATTACTGTATACAATTTATTTTAGCTATTATATTTTATTCTTATGACATGTGATAGGTAGCCAATCTGTCGCCATTTTATTGTCACTTGAATTCTACACCAGACCAAAGACAGTGTGACAATCACATTGCCATCGCCGGGAATCGAACCCGGGACACTCAAAAAGTAAATAATAAAAATTGTAATAACATCAAAGTTTTATAAATTTAAATAGTTAATAAAAAACAGCATGTTTTCGATTTCAAGTATGAATCTATACGATGCAATATAGACAATGCACGTGTCATAGAAGTGACAAAATTCAGTATGACACGTATTTCATCCAGATCTTCAGATATTAATACGAGAAACTAGATTAGAGACTAGACTAGAGATTACAGATAATATTTCGTATAGTAAACGCTTAATATATTATAACCAGAGACTAACACAGGGGGGAAGCATTGAGAAGACGACGGTTTATGTGTTTGGCAATCCTCGTATATGAATTTTTTAACACCTACAGCTCCTTTAATGCGGCCAATATTTTATAATCTTATTCTCCATAATAACTCAACCCGGAATACAGGAATAAATCACGTGAAATTTCCCCGTAAATTTCCTGCTGTAGCTATTTGTATGGCTTTTTAACCAATTTCCATAAATCTGTAGATAAGGAACGTGAAATTTTAATACGTAATTAAATAGGCCAGCAGATGTCGGCGGGGCACGCCACCCATTACCGGGCCTTATTTAACTTTCCCAATTGAAATGTCGGCGTCTCTGCCCGGAATCTTTAATTATTGCCATCCCCTACTCGTGACCCAGGCTACCTCTAACTCCCTGTTCTGCCTCACAATCATCGTCAGAATGATGAATCTAAAATAATGCATTCTCATTATAAAAATCATTAACATCTTCTTCTTATTTTCTGTATACAACAGGCCGTTTGACACTAATTACTGTATACAATTTGTTTTTAGCTATTATATTGATTCTCAGCGGAACTCAACTAAAAAAATTATCAATAAGATGGTTTGGACACATGGAACGAATGGACAAGAGAAAAATGATCAAAATATTGTATACAAGCAGTGCAAGTGTATAAAGAAGCCGTGGAAGACCAAGGAATGCGCGGCATGACCAAATTGATAAAATACTGAATGGCGGCAACATTCAAAGTCGGAAAAATCGACGAGCGTGCATGTTACGATGTATAAATGTAGAGGAATCTAGAGAGGTATGTCAGAACAGAGCAGTATGGCGGTCGAGCTCTTACCACTCTGTCACGAAGGTCATCTTTTTATTTTTCTTCTTCTTAGTTTAGGTCGAATGACCTGTATGTGACGTGAGCTGTCCTAGAATTATGACTTCGCAACGGGGGGATGGCTGGACGTCATAATTAGGTAGCATCCGACGCGTCGGCTCGGCTCCCTTTCTGGGTAGTCTCTTGCTGCTGGGGTTTTCATCTTTGAATTGTTTCAATTCTTGTATCTCTCATGCGGTCCACAATCACCTTCTGCTTTTTCTCTACTCATCTACTATGTCTTCAACGCCACAGATAGACCTTAGCGTTTTATTTCTGATCCGATCTCTGAGGGTTCTGCCTGCTATGGAGCGAAGGGTTCTCATAAGGGGGTTCTTATTCCTGTTGGTTTCATTAACGACATCAGCGCTGTGGTGATGGTTTGTACTTATTCGTACAAACCAACACCACAACGCTCCCATATTAAATAATTAATAAGTTCGAAAACATCTATTTTCTCGAGGATTTATTATATTTCAAAGGTTTCATATCTTTATTTTAGCTCATATTCATATAGGCAATGAAAATAAAAATAAATAAGCGGAATTTAACTAAATATAGGTATGTTATGAAATTATTCTGTGACAAAAATTATACCATTTCAAAATAATTTTTTCAAACGAGCTTGCGTTGCAATTTCGTTAAAAGTATCATCTCAGAAGACCCAAAATGGTTCACGAGCGGCTTATCTAGGTAGTAATTCCTAGAAGGCTACAGGCTCCTTGCTTCGAAGGAACAAAAAGCCTTCCTACCCCTCGGAGACCTACCCCTCTACACCCCCGCAATGCAAGTTCCTGAACGAACGGAATCGCCACGAGTATGAATTTGACAGTCGGACGAACACGTCGCGACTTAATAACAAATTAATGAACAATGTCTTAGTGTGTAAGTTAAGTGAATTGCCTCCTCGCGATGTATATTCCGCGGGGAGGGCTTAAGAAACAATTGGGTGAACAATAAAGTGTAAACTGTTAAAAATGTGAACATTAGAGACCCTTCTTTCGCGCCAAGCCGAAAGCGCGCCAAAATGGCGCGCACGAAATATTGTGCGTCACACGCGTCTCCGCCAAGATGAAGGACCGGTCGCCGCCCGCCACGAGAAGCCAAGAGCCGGGCCGGTCCACTTATGATGTCGCCGCCCTCAGCCGCCTTCCATTCCGCGGAGAGAGGATAGACCGCCGCCCCCGTCAGAGAACGAGAGTGAGCCGTGGTCATCCTTCCCGTCGTGACCCAGCCGCCGCCCCGTCAGAGAACGAGAGAGCCGTGGCTGGTTCACCTCCATGGTTCTTCCCGCCCTTCGCGCAGGCTCGCCCTCTCGGCTGGAGCCGCGCTCGGCGAAACACCCGCGTCGCGTATTTTAGTTATAGTTAGTTTTAAGCGTTTTTTAGGCTAATTAGTTTATAATTAGGTGGCCACCATAAGGATAATTATATTTAGGGTAAGTCATTTTATTTTTAAATAAATTTATATGTTTAAAATTGACAAACCACGCTTTTATTTGCGCATTCCGGCTTGTCTACCTTCCCCGACTGACGGCATCGCTGGACCTCCCTTCTGGTGAGCTATTCTCCCGAGGACCCTGGAGCCGCTGATGCACGAGAGGACTCGGCGAGGATCCGGAAGGTAGGTCAGGTACACGGCGATGAAATAGGCCGGAGCGTCGATAGGACGCCTTGGATCGCCTTTTCCCCCGATCTTCGGTGATCGTTGACGCTCTTTTTTCCCGCGCTTTTATTTCTCTGCCTGTTCTGTTTGGGAGGAGGATGACAGGTATAATATAAGTTTTTTTTTTAGAGGTTTGTTTTTTTAAACTGGCAACATTGTTTCTACAGACTGTCAATTTGACAGTTGACAGTTGATTTGTAGTCAATACGTTTTGCCATTTTACCTAATTGCTCGATAAAGTTGTCGAAAATTGGACTTCACGATTGCGCTTCATTCGAGCCAGCCGTGGCGCTCATATGTCCGAAATCATATTTAAACAATAATGGCATAAAATTATCTATCAAATAAAGATTTATTTAGATAGACATTAACATTGTTTTAATATGTTTTTCTATTTTATTTTGAATTTTCATACCTCTAAAAAAAACACCATTTATATAACTAAACTAACTAACTAACTAACCATCACGCCGTTTCCCCAAAAGGGTAGACAGAAAGAATGGACTGCAACACTTCAATCGATGCTGCACTCTTTTCGCCAACGCGAGAGACGCGGTGTGATGGGTTGCGAACCTCATCGCCACCAATAGGCATCTCCCGCGCACACTTCGATCATTCAACGTCTACATAATAAATCTAAAACAAATTATATAAAATACAATGATATAAAATAAAAGAACACATAAAAATAATTTAACACATAATGTTCTTTTAGATGGTGCACTTGTCGTCAGCTAGACGATCCGGACATTTGTGTTTATTTAATTTTTTATTCCACTGTTTTCATTTTAATTAGGCACTAAAAAAACAATCCAACACCAGCAAAAACTTGGAAATTTGATTGAAGAATTTATTCAAATTGTCATTGGAACAAATGAAAATTTTATTTTTACACCTGTCAAATTATTTTTATAAACGAAAAAACTTGTATTATTTTAACATCAGAAGAGTGAAAACGTATTTTGTGTCACAAATAACTATCATAAATTGCGGCAACAACAAAATTGACCAAAACAATTCACTTATACAAGAAATATTTCCAAATTTACAGGAGCACCACATGAATAAAACCATTTTTTTTTAATCAGAATCAGAAAAAAAAAATTATATAACAATGTATAAAAGATACAAATTCAAAATGAAAAATAAAATTACACTTTAATTAAAAAAAAATATCCTACTTGTACTGTAAATATTGTACTTTGAAGAAAAAAAAATTGTTATTACATTATTTACATTGAACATCTACCATGAAATTTCATAAAACAACATCATATTTTTCATATAAGTATACTCGCTGCATGATTAAATATTGGCGTATTGGCATGGGCATATTTTGATTACATTAACTGTTACCGCATAACGTAAATTATTAGGGTAGTTCTCAGATGTTCAAAATTTACCTATTCATCACAAGCCAAACGTGCATAAGCTACTTGACATTTTGATTTATTCACAGATTTATCGGTCACTCAGTAGGCCACACTGTGTTTATACGGTATAACCATACTGCGTTTACATGCACGGTGGTTGGAAAGATTCATGCTTTTTTATAAAATTCAATCTATCTTTCTTCTTCTCTGGTTTCAATCCTGGGATTGGTTTGCAGCAATTTCCTCCATTATTCTCTTCTATTTTTCCCTGTCTTGTGCGGCTCTTTTGAGATCTGCATATGATGAGCAGCGTACGTCCACCAACAGGTCCTCCAGGTACTCTCGGCGTGGGCGTCCCTTAGAGTTTGTCCCCTCGGTCATACCCTCCATTATGGCATGCAAGAGACCTTCTTGACGTATTACATGGCCAATCCATCTTGCACGCCTTTTGGACAAGGTCCTGAGCAGGTGCCTTCCTCCTTCGATTCCTTGAAGAACTTCCTCATTCGTGATGTGGTCTCTCCAGGAAATTCAAAAGAGTCTTCTATAGGACCACATCTCAAAAGCCTCTAGTCTCCGCTTATCCCTTTCGGATAGGCACCATGTCTCGCAGCCGTACATCAAGACACTCCATACATAGGTCTTGATGAGGAGTATTCTCAGTTTTAGGTTTTTACAAATTTATTACTGTTAAAAATTATAACGCTGTTATGATATCACAATTTATTTTAAATAGTCCATTGTTTTGGCCGAAACACTATGATACTTTAACATTATAAACTGTTAAACTAAAAAACTTTGTTTTGTGTATCACAATTGTATTTTTACAATTGTGACACATAATTTACAATTGTGACTCATAAAACAAAGTTTTTTAATTTAACAGTTTACAATTTTTTTTTTATTCACTGAGAGTTTCGCGACAGCTGTTTCGCCAACCGATGTTGGTTACACATAGTACACACATAGCAATACAACAGCAAAATAAAATACACAATTGATACATAAATAACATATGTTAGAGAAAGAATAAAAAATAAATAATGCACAGCAGGAGGCACAGGAGGGAGGGAGGAGACAAAATGCAGGATGGGGGAAATAAGGGAATTTATTTAATGTGTGGACTAAGGAAGGTAACGTAGGAAGTTTATTTTATATATATTTAAGAGAAGAAAAAAATCATGCAAATTGAACTAAGTAGGAGGAGGACGAGGTCCGGCATTGCGGATCAGTCTCCCCTCCCCCCAGCAAGATAATCGGCACCCCCTCAGAGGGGCAAGTCTGTCTGTTTTATTAGGATAATATTAACTCATATATACATGGCTTCTTCTTCTTTCCGTGTCCTGTCAGGTCTCCCCAACGTTGACTATCACCCGTGAGTAGGCCTCCCTGTCCTGGGCAGCTCAGAACAGCTCCTCCACGGTCCTCAGCCCTGTCCACTCTCAGATGTTCCTCAGCCAGGAAACCTGCTTTCTCCCAACACCTCTTCGACCCTCAATCTTACCCTCCAAGATCAGATGTAATAGTGCGTAATTTTCGCCTCTCAGAACATGGCCCAAATAGGACACCTTACGGACTTTGATGTTGGTCAGCAACTCTCTGTCAACTCTGGCTCTATGGAGAACGTCCATTGGGTGATAATCGTGGGTAATTAATAGAGATGGCAGGGAGTAGGTAGAAAGTAATTATCCTGGCTGTGGAATATAAGGGATTGGAATATAAGGGAATGAAAACCTGTTTCAAGTAGCGCAGGACAGAGATGTTTTCGTTGCAGTGATCACCAACTTTGGGGGGACCTGACACGACACCAGAAGAAAATAAAAAACATTAAGTTTCCCAGAGTTGATTTTCTGCTTAAATTTGAAAGTCTTTAAAATGCTAAAAAAAACAACGTTTAAATATTGTGTATATTTTGTATGTTTATACTGCTTCAGGAAGTACTGCTAATTTGGTAGTACGGTGTACACGTAGGGTGCAGTTCGCGGTATAGCGATGTAGTGTGGGGTGCGGATCGGCCCATAGTGAGGAAGGGGAGGCGGGCGCGATAAGCCGGCGATAATTATACGTCTCGCGGTAGTTTATGTTCTGCTTTCAGCGAACTTGTGGCGAGGGCACCTCCCTCCCCCACATCTACATACACACGGTGTTAAGGAATCGGCAGTGTACCTCAAATATGGTGAATCGAATAATCAATTTATAAGATAAACATTGTTCCAAGTGGGACTCCATGATAATTCTGCTGTTTAAACTTCATTCTAACCAAATTAATATACATGAATTCATATTCAAATTGTCCGTGACGCAACTCAAATCGACAACCCTTATTATATACTTACTTACTTCCTATGGCCATACAATTATTGTAGAGTTTAAGCCTCCTTGATTTTTTTATACCAAGTTACTCGAACCTGCGCCTTTTGCTCCTAGCAGTCCGTTCTGCCCAAACTAACCAGATCAGCCAGAAAGCTTCTCATTAGGCCCTATCTAAACCTTCCCAGAGGCCTTACTCTGGCCGTTATTGACGCAAGATCTAGATGCTCTGATCGAGTAATCGTTATAAGGGGCTGCTGGCTCGTCGTACGTATCATCGGTTACTCTTTTGTCTCCCTATTCTTGCTGCAACATCAGGTCTGGGTAAAAGGATCATTCTTAATATCCTATTATCAAACTAGTAGAGTAATTGTCCACAACTCAAAACCACACGTCACTACTGGCTTGATGATAGTCATATAAGTGCCCAGCTTTATGTTTCTGGATGGAAGGCTGGACTTTAGAATTAAGCAACCCTTATTATACGAAAGAAATGCTGAAAATAAATTAAGCTCAACGAATTTTTGCGCCTTTCACAAAACACATTTACATTATTATATTATTTTGTTGAATCGCTCTTTACATCATGACAGCATGAGCCAAATCGATCTAAAGGGTATTATAGCTATCACAGTGATTCTCGTGACATATGATAGGTAGCCAATCTATCGCCATTTTATTGTAGCGTGAATTCTATACCAGACGAAAGTGTAACAATCACACTGCCCTCACCGGGAATCGAACCCGGAACCTTCGAGGTGACAGTCAATGCACTAACCACTCGGCCACGAAGGTCGTCTATTATAACCAGTATCTTCCTACCACGAGTTTATTATAATAGTTTAGTGGTTCAAGTATACCTACGAATAACATAACATATCTTTTCAATCGTAACAATATTATAGAGATTTTTATTAATTATAGAGAAAGTTAAGTACCAATTATGTTAAATTAAGTTGGTTTCAAAAATGGCATACCAGCTAGCTGCCAAAATATAGACAAAAGTAGAATCATTTATTAAAAAACGTATTTTATATCATTATTAAAATAAAAATATGCTATTTATCAATGTTTTTTGAATAAATTAAAACAAAAATCGACACAATATATTTTTTTATTATAAAATATTATTTTTAATTATACATAAATAAAAAATTTCTAATGATCTATAAAAACGGAGCTGTTAACAAATCATTTAGAATATTGGCTCCCAACGGGGTGGTACCGCCCCCTGGTGGGCGCTGGAGCCTTCAATTGGGGCTATAGCGGGTCTAGAGACGAATATGGAGCTTTAAGGCAGTGAATCTAGCTATTTAAGCAATTAATATAACATACCGTATTCATTAAGTAAATAAGCATTTAAAAAAATGCGCTTTAGATACGCTTATACTCAATTCGCTTCAGTGTTGGTGGTGACAAATTATTGCAAATTGGTAAACAAATATGCGATATACGAAATCAAGTATGTTTTGATAGATAGATAAATTAAATATAAGTTAAAAAATAACGTTCACACGGTGGTCAGAGGAAACGCTTCGAGGGCTCTCTTAAAGCAGACCTCCAAAAGACTAAGATCGATTGAGATAGCTGGGAAAATATTGCTGAAGACAGACCTAGATGAAGAGTAACACTATATAAAGGCACAGAGCAGAGACGACGCCGATAGGAGAAGGAGGAGAAAGGAGAGACCATTGGAAGACGGTGACGGCTCCACTACCAGCACCCTGCCCCAGATGACCCAGAATGTGTGGGTCCAGGATCGGGCTCTTCAGTAACATGCGGACCCACAACCAAGAATAACAGTCTTCTTTGGACACTGCCATTGCCAATGATGAAATAAAATATAAATAATGTGCAACAATGTTATGATTTTTGATATAACTGTTGTGGGAGAGGATGCCTCTAGACCATCACCCAAGAGGAGGATCAGGTGGTGGTCTAGGGGATATAAAACTTGGCTCTTGATCCAGGGAATATGGGTTCGAACCTGGAGACGACCCAATTCCTTATTCATGATAATGACCTATTTTCTACTCATATTGATTATTGTACAATTAATTCTAATGCCATTGATTCAAATCTTTGGGTTTAGTCTTTAAAAATACATATTATAATAATAAAATATTATATGTTATATATGGTCTGTTCTACTATATGGCTGCGAAACCTGGACTCTGAAAGTGAATGTAATGAGATGTGGATTTACCGCAGAATGCTCCGTATACCGTGGACCGATAGGGTCAGTAATGCAGACGTACTCCAGAGAGCCAGAGCCAATAGAGAGCTGTTGTCGAGTGTGTAAGGGAAGAAAAATACCACCTCCTTCGACTGATATTAATGGGTAAAGTGGAGGGACGTCGGAGAGTTGGTAGAAGGCAGCTGTCCTGGCTGCGGAACATCAAAGAGTGGACAGGAATTACAAGAGTTCAGAACCTGTTCCAAGAGATGCCTTTGCTGCAGTGATCGCCAACACTGGGGGGACCTGACAAGGCACCGAAAGAATAAGATGCATTTCTTGTTAGAGGGGGCAGAGGTCTAAAAAAAGTTGGACAGCTCTGATTTAGATTGACATAATTGAATGTCATTCGGAAGTAGACTAAACCTCTCCGAGATCTATATTGTATTTTAATAAAATTAATTAAATATTGTTCGCTTTATCAACTTGCAGCATAACTAACTCCATACAATTCATCATAATAGATTTAGTATCTCAATATTTAAGAGAGAATCATTAATTTCTAAACGCCATGTGTGGCCAATATAATGTTGGGCGTGCCTCTGTAGGCTATACACGTAAATACCGTGTGCCGTATAGTGTATAGTTACGTCACACGACAGGACGCGATCATTCACTATAAGGGCACATTAAAATAAGTTAATCCAAGCTAAACAGTTGCCTTTCAAATGAGTCACGTCACACTGTAATACTGGCTCTTAAAACAACTCCATAATAACAAAAGTGGAGTATTATGATGGTAATGGTAAGAAAAGTGCATGATTATATAAAATTACATATTTAAAAGCTAGTTTAAGCTGTCGCTACAAACTGTGAGTTTCTCATTCGTGCAATATGAAATTCAATTACTTCATAAAACATTATTATACAATTATTAGAGGTTTGGTGGATTTTATGAGTATTACATATTACTTGTTAACTCCGACAGGTTTTTGCGAAATAATTTCTCTGTTTGATAGTATTTATTAATTGTAACTAACAAACTAACGAACTAACCATCACACAGTCTCCCCGAAGCGGTAGGCGGGAAAAATTCAAAAATTCACTCTGTTCCTTTTTGACAAACTTCCTCACAATTCAACCAATGAGTTGGATTCGTGCTACTTAAAAAGAAGACCAAACGGGAAATTCAATAACAGTAGAACGTCGTTTATCCGGACTAATTTGGACCGGGGTATTCCGGATACCGATTTTTCGGGATAATTAAACAGGCGCTAAATTTTTTTAAGCAAAATAAGGTGTAATTCTATTTTTTTTTTTTTCGGCTCATTTATTGGTTATGAAATTATCATTTTTACTGCAAAAATAAGTATGTACGAGTATGTAGGTAATACATGCACATGAAAAGGCTTACATCACTCTACAGTACTGGAAAATAATCAGAGATTTTTTTTAACAAGATTTCCTTGTATTTTTTTGACAGCTAAATCGCGGATCCGTTTAAATAAAAACTAACGAGATGCATGTTAAAACTCGAACACAGTGGGAGACTGACTGTCCATAGGATGCGGCGAAGAGCGAAAGAAGGAGGGAGGAGAACTATGATGCAACCCACACCCAATGTTGTGTAGGTGTGGTGGGGTAAGCTTAGTCATGCCTTGGTCATGGTACAAAACGTTTCATCATGTCGGCTTGTCCGGATAATTGACGTTTCGGTTAACTGACGTCCGGATAAACAACGTTGTACTTAATAATATATTATTATACTGTTATTAGTGGTGTGTTTGGTTTTATTTTTTTTACTTGTTAACTCCGATACTTTTAATATATGAAATAATTTATCTGTTTAATAGTATTTATTGATTGTAACTCACTCACATTCAATCAATACGTTGGACACGTAGGTACTGCTTATAATAAGGAGACCAAACGGAAAATTCCATTCATAATATATAATATTATTATACTTTTAAACTGTTAACGAACATCATCAGGTGTTACAATAATATATTAAATGTCACATTTTCGTGATTAGAAATTAGAAACAAAAATCACGAAAATTTAACATTTGATATATTATTGTAACACCTGATGATGACAACATAGGTTGATGAAACAGCTCTCGCGTAAAATAAAATACAATTGTGATAAAAAAAACAAAATTTATTCATTAACAGTTTAAAATGTTAAGGTATCATAGTGTTTCGGACAAAACAATGGACTATCTATTAGTTATTAGTGGTGTGTTTGGTTTTCAAATCGTGAGCGAACCATAGTTGTATATAGTACTTTAAGGACAGTGATATTTTGGAAATGTTTGCATGTACGTATTATGAATCCCAATGTTCTAAAGGATTTGTATAACAAGTCATCAATGATACTCACGAAAGTAAGTTTCGAGTCCATTGTGACTCCAAATTCTCATACGCGATCTGAGTTTGAAATTATGTAACTATGTATTGATAAAGTAGTCATGAATCCATGCCTTTGATGGCGAAAATAACCGTTCACAATGGAGTTTTAGTACCAAACCTAATGTATGGAAATGAAGCATGGAATTGGCAGAAGAAGGATGAAAGCGAAATAAATGCTGTAGAGATGAGATCTCTAAACATATGCGTGGTAAATAGATGTACGACAGAATTTCAAATGCGTATAATAGAAAGTATTATGAACAAAATTACGAAAGGATCATATCGTTGGTTTAGACATCATTGAAAAAGATCATTAATTTAATAAAGATAATGGTGTTGAATTTTTGCATGTTAATAATAGAAATATAACTTTTACAATCTCGAAATTTTAGAAATTAAAAATAAAGAAACTATTATAAATAATCAAATTAATTTAACCTCAAGTCCAACTTTGATTTATTTCCTTTATTGTAAAGTTAATACCTGTTATACCCAATAAGAACATTAAATTATTATTTCAAATTTTAAATTTATTCATAATATTTTTTATAACAAAAGAAAGAACATTCTCAAAAATTTTCTTCTATGTTCACCATACTTTGTGTTGTAGATGTTTTTTTTTTTTAATTTTTATATACTTCGTTTATACAACACTATATAATAGTGTTGTATGTACAAAGTATGTAAAAAAGAAAAAATTCTCAAAACTGACTATATTTGTAAACAATTTTATAATATTATAAATATCTATATAATATCACCGAGGAAGGGTTTAGGAGGAAGGGTAGTCCGAAATATGTTTGATATTTAATTTTATTTTGTTTAAAAAGTGAGTGTTGCATAGTTAGAGTTAGAAAGTTTCAATCCTGGGATTGGTTTGCAGCAATTTCTTATATTCTTCTCTTCCATTCTTCCCTGTCTTGTGCGGCTCTTTTGAAATCTGCATGTGATGAGCTGCGCACGTCCACCAACAGATCCTCCAGGTACTCTCGGCGTGGGCGTCCCCTAGAGTTTGTCCCCTCGGTCATACCCTCCATTATGGCATGCAAGAGATCTTCTTTACGTATTACATGGTCGACCCATCTTGCATGCCTTTCGGACAAGGTCCTGAGCAGGTACCTTCCTCCTTCGATTCCTAGAAGAACTTCCTCATTCGTGATGTGATCTCTCCAGGAAATTCCTAATAGTCTTCTATAGGACCACATCTCAAAAGCCTCTAGTCTCCGCTTATCTCTTTCGGATAAGCACCATGTCTCGCAGCCGTACATCAAGATACTCCACACATAGGTAAGTGTTGTATACAGGGTGGATAAAAAAATTTTTTTTAAAAAGATTTTATTGCCAGAAAATTATTTCAGACAGATATTGGTGACTCGAGTGACTTCTGTGAATAGTTCGCGGGCTCCAACTAGTTAACATTAATACGTGTTTCTCATTTATGGTTGTGGATGCTCCTTCTCAGCCACCTCGGTGGGCAGCCATTAATATTTGCGGACTGGTCCACCGATAAATCCCCACATATAAAAATGTCGATACAAATATGCGCATTTTTATTTCGGTCGCGATCTTCCAATAAAGAGGGTACCAAGTTTCCGGAATAAATCATGCCAGCCGATCCCGGCGGAGCCATCAGGAATCTAAGTTTTTTACCTGCCGCGGAGTTACTGCGCTCTCCGAGGGACCCATTCGAACTTTACTCATAAACAAGTTGTTTATTGGCACCCCTTTCTTTATCTGGTCGCTTTTTGTTGTACCAGCGCACGGCTGCTGTTGTGGAACTTCGTGTAGCAATTAATAAATTATTTAATTACATTTGAATGAATATAATTACACTTGGTATTACAATACTTTATTTCACTTAACACGGCTACTTTTTGTTTATAACACGACCTTTATCAATTAACACAATTTTAACCTGTTAAAAACCTGTCCCAATTGTTAAATTTGTTAAACCTGTAAAAATTGTGTACATCGATAAAGGTTGTTATAATCGAAACATGTCCTTGTTAAGTGAAATAAAGTGTTGTTATACCAAGTTTAATTATAACTATTTATTGAAATATAAATCCACAACACAAAATGACGGTGAATATTGAAGAAACATTTAATTACTTAGGAAATTGAAAATAACTTAATCCACAAAATATTTAAAAAATATTTATAAACATATTCGTTTTTCTTTGTTTAGTATATTTTTACAACTGAAGATAGAGGCATCCTCCGAATCATGTCGTGTTTTTTAATATTTTGTGGATTGAACAAAGTTATTTTCAATTTCCTTAGTATATTACTATGGAATTCCACAGTGTTAATGTTTTAGCGTTCAATAAGTTTACATTTAATTACAATTATATATATTTTTTAGATAAACTTAAGGCTTTAACACTGTGTCATTCTATATTGACGAATTTTTTATGAATAAAAATATTGTTTATTTTTCCGTTCCCGAAGATGAAGGTTCCTTCATCATCGGAGCTTTCTCCCGAATATCATTATATCGTTCTTCTAATGATGAAGGTGTAAGCCTTCGAAATATATCCAGAAAAATTAACTCTAAAGTGAAAAAAACAGGGCTTTAATTCATAAAAATTCGTTGTTACAATGAAATCATTTGTTTATTTTTTACAAATTCATAAATAAACATTTTGTAAAGCAATGCGTCCAAATTTCTACTTCTAATTTCCGCCACTAAACGGGTATCTTAATTGTTGCTAGTATTAAAATTGATTTTATTGTTTGTTTCTTGAATAATTATATTTACTGCATATTGAAGATTAAGAGCATAAAAAAACGCACGTATTTTTGTTATACAATATAAAATAAATAAGTGACGTGTTTCGGATCGTATTTTCAACATTTTTAAAAATAGTTGATACGAAACATTTGATAATAAACCCCAAAAATATTATAAAACTTAACGTCTGTTTTCTAAAAGTTTAATTAATAAAACTTCTATAAAACGTAAGTTTTCATTCGCATTAATTTAATATGGAGTATTAGATTATTGTTCGATAAACAATAGGCAATGCATCAACTTTGTTACGCTAAATCAAAGTTGCTGACATCATGGACCGTACGGTCAAATTAAAGTGGCAAAAGGTAGGACATATAGCCAGACAGGGCAGTCCCAGATAGGCGAACAGACTACTTCAATGTCTTAGACATGAAAAAGTGTCGAAGGGCTACCTAAAAATGGAGCGATGACAGCAACGAGTGGAGGAAAATGGAAAAGGCATTTTCAGCAGTGGGAGGAAGAAGGCTAAGAAGTAGGAAAAGATACAATTCGCGTCCACTAGCAAGAAAACTTTTGTGTGCTTTTTACTGTCTAACCTAGTAACACGCGCAGGTTGAAATAAGTTGCGCAAGCTAATAAATCATGAGGATGTCAACTTGTGGGGGTTGTTTACAAACTGTAAAACACTTGACATCTCTACCAGAGGAAGTTTATACCAGAAGATGCATCGTTTTACATTCAATGTACTTCTCAAAAATACATTATATTTAATTGCAATATAAAATCTGCAAAAACTTACTTTTTTCGTCTCAAACACGGTTGAGAAATACAAGAATTTCTACATCTATTAATGGAATTAAAATAGAAACTCGAAATAATTAATACGAATGAAAACGTCAGTTTTCTAGAAGTTTTTTCATAGATTCCCATAGAGCGAATGACATGTTTCGCCCTTCTAAGGGCATTATCAAATGTCCTATATAATTTAATGAAACTTCTAGAAAACTGACTTTTTCATTCGTATTAATTATTTAATATGGAGTTTTACATTAATGTTCAAGAAACAATAAATAAATAAATATAAATAGTTCATGTGTTATGTTTTATTCGTCTAAAAAAAGATAATCCTCTAAATGTTCTTTTTTAAACAGATTTGTATCATTTATTGTAGAAAAAAATAACAATACTTTAATAATTACTCGTATTAAACTTACGTTTTGATTTATTCATATTTTCAAGTACAATGAAAACGTCTGATTTCTAGAAATTTTATTATATTTTATGAGAATGATATGTTGCATAGCATCATTAAATGTCATTCCCATAATATTAAATAATACTTCTTTAAAACATACTTTTTCATTCGTATAAATTATTTAATTTGGATTTTTACATCACTGTTCAAGAAACAATAAATACATTAGCAATGTTTTTGTTATAACATTATAAATCCTGACAACAACAACAACAAACCATCACGCCGTTTCCCTCCAGGGGTAGGCAGAGAGAATGGACCGCCACACTACTCTATTCTGATATACCTCTCTAGATTCCTCCACATTCATACATCGAGTCATACATGCACGTCGATTCTTCCGGCTTCTGACATGGCCAACCTTTAATATTTGATTAATTTGGTCATGCCATGTTTTCCTCGGTCTACCTCGACTCCTTACTCCACTTACATCATTAACGTATACTTTTTTAACCATTCTTTCTTCAACCATGCGCTCCATATATATCCGGACCAACGCAGCGATCCTTTCATAACTTTGTTCATAATACCTTCTTTCGCTCTACATTCATTCCTAATATCAGCATTTGAAATTCTATCGTTCATCATTTTACTACCCATACATATTAGGTATCTCATATCTTCCGCATCTATTCTGCTCTCATCTTTCTTCTGCCAGTTCCATGCTTCGCTTCCATACATAAGGGTTGGGACTAGAACTCCATTGCGAACGGCCATTTTCGCTTTCATTGATAAATACTTGTTATAAATCGTTATAAATCATGAATGGTATAAATCGTGAATCGTGAGTAAATTATGAATACGAAATATACTCTAATAATTATTTTCACTACAATGCTTCGTCACCCTCGAAAGATAATCTATTTTAATAGTCACTTTACTGGGTCATTGTAAAACTTTATTTCCAGTATTAAGTAGCGTTAAAAGCTATAAAGTGTGTCTCGGCATCCTGCTATTGGCTTGCGTGTGTGCTGCATATGGGCTATACGTGCACTCGCACACACTTACGAATGCATCATCAAAGGCAGACTAATTGGACAAAGCTTTGGCAAGTGTCCGCATCCAGTGAGGGCTTTTACCGGAAATTTGGAAGCTTTTCCGGTTGTTCCAAGGCCCGAGGCCGGCAGCAGGCAGACAGGGGGACTTTCGCCGCCTGACTTCACGTTCATTTTTTGTCGGAAGCTTTTAATTGTCGGCCACTCGCTACAGTAGGCGGGGAGGCACACTAAGCCCGATTGCACTTGGAGCACAATAGGAAACGCCATTTTGTGCAATGTTTTGCCGCTACGTTGGCGATATGTGAACGGATTTTTTCGTTATACTTACATTTGCATAGAAAACGTGATGCTCAAAAATATCAACGATTTCAAAGGCACGTTCTGATTTAAAGTTTAAATTATTTTGCTCTCATACCGTTTTATTAAACAGTGAAAACATGAAACGTGATTTTAACATGAAAAACTTTTACTTATTGCCGAGCGGGTTTTGTTATTGTGTGTACTTTCGTAAAATATTTCAAGGAATTCAATTATTGTTTCTGAACACTGTATCGAATCAAATAAAATAAATAATAGCGGAGAGTTTCACTAAAAAATATTAAATCGAAAAAATTTAAAACAATGTTAAGACTATAACTATATGATAATTTTTTCCATAGCATATTAAACTGGCATAAATATATTGCAATGCACAAAACTTTCTTAATCATTATATTTATACGTGACTATTTTATAAATAGAGTTACTTTAACGATGGTGTAAAAATTAATAATAAATACGTAATAATGATTTTTATTTTATTAATTTTTTTCTTGAACGAATAATTAATACGAATGAAAACGTCTGTTTTCTAAAGGTTTTCAAATAAAATCAAATCAAATCAGTAAATACTCAAAAGACATTACAAACAGCAAAATGTTTAAGGCATCTATTGAGTAGAGGTAAAATACGAGTATTATAAAAGTATTAGAGATTGTTCGACATTAGGTAGACAAGATACTTTATAAAGTCAAGAGTATTTGTCCCCTGAACGTACCTTCACTAATATGAAAGACGTCGCTCGAAGATTGCTCTTCCCACCGGTGTCACCAGAGGCAGAATGGTTCTGGTGGCCGGTAGGTAAAAAAAATCTGTACTGTCGCTGTCGGAGAAATCTATCAGGGACAAAATGACCAACACCCCCTAGCACGGCCGAGTTCTCGAAATATCCCCTGAGTAATTTAAAGAAAAGAGTAATGAGATGCCCATCTCTTCGAAGCTGTAAAGAATTGGTTCCAAGCATACCTAAAAGAAAATCCGTGGGATAGAGCCACGGATAGCTACCATACTCCCTCATGTTGAGATGCCACAGAATCTTTTTCTGAACCCTCTCCAGCATAATGGAATATCTCGCCTCGTGAGGAATCCATATCACAGAACCACTTTCGAGTCTGCTCCGAACCAGCGCGTTGTATAGGATATTTTATTGTAGTTAATGGGAATGACATGTTAAGCCTTTCTAAAGCATTACCAAATGTAGCGAAAATCAAGAGCGTTATTGTTTTTATCCATATTAATAGTCTTAATTACCGTATTCTGCTTTTTAAATCGTGTATAAACACCAACCAATTAATCTAACCAGAACCCCATTCCTCTTAAGAAACAGGCCACAAGGCCTACGCTAAGAAGAAGAAGAAGCTCTTGATTTTCGCTGTATTTGATAATTTGTACATTAAAAAGGCAAACATTTCATTTCCATAAATTATGATTAAATTTCTAGAAAACTTATCATTCGTATTAATTAGAAAAAATACGTAATTTTACATTATTTTAACCATTTTCTCTTGATTTATTTTGTTTCATTTTCGTACTGACTGTCTAATGGCTGTCTCTTTTTATATTAGACTAAATGATGACAATGTAAACGTCATAATTATCCGTTATATGACGTGAGTCTTACATTTGATAGTATTGAGAGGGACATTAGTCGCAATGGGCCATACAAGGCGTATTCAGAGTTTGGCACGATAGGAGTAATGAGGTCATTAGGTGTCTGGAGGGAGATTACGGCTGCTAATAGTCCCCGGCTTCCCCTTCACTATCCTCCCATTGTCTGAGCTGATACGGCTATTGCTGGTAACACTGTTACTCAAGTGTTAGTGTATTGGCAGCGTATTTTTAATAATACTCCTATCGTAAATGAGTTGTCCACTGTTTAAATAACAAACGTTTTCTACTATTCGTCAATACTTTGTGTTGTGTATTCACATTTAAATAAATAGAATTGCATTTCGTATTTTCACAACATTATTATTTAGTTGGATGGGAATAATATTTTCAAAAATAATATGAAAACGCTTATACTACTATACTTTTAAACCACACTTTTTAAACATTTTGTTTTTAAGAATTAATTGTATCTCAATAGAGACGAAGATGTAAATTATTTGGAAACAGAATATGGTAGTCGAGGCGTTTACAGGACTTATGACCTGTCATTTGTTGGGTTGAGCAATCACTTTATGTTTAACAACATTCACCATTGCACCCTTCGACACCACGTCTGACAAATTTTTGGAACTTGTATATATGTTAATATTTTTAATAACATCACTGTTGGATGGTCCACCTACACTAGCGCCATCTATTAAGATAATTTGTGTACAAAAAAAAAATAATAACATTTTATTTTTGTTTAAATCAACTGGTTTCGCTTCCGCCAGAAAAAATCAGAGAACAACACAATATATAATATATACATATTAAATAGGCGAGGAGAGGGATAAGAATCAGCAAATGTGTACGTGATCAATTAGTTTGATAGAATGATGAGTCATGATCATTGGAGAAATAACAAAGAAAACTTTCGAAAAAATTATCTAGTGACATACAGTGGAGTTCAATTTTAAGCGATTATTTAAAAATATTTAAAATAGGGAACATGGCTAAAATGGGAAATATTAATCTGATTATCTAATTTATTTTATATTCGCCAAAACTTCGTGGTGTGGATTCACATTTTACTAACTTTTTAGAAACATTGTATTATCACGTTTTTTTGCACTTTTCACAAACATGTTAAGGACTAAAACTTTCCTCCTTCGGTGTATGAGTTTTAACAGTTGAACAAAAGAGAGTTATTAATTATATACTAAATGACGAGTGAAAAGCTGGAGGGGGGAAATATGAATTTAGCGCAAGGTAAATTGTTGTTATGTTGGAATTATGAGACAGGGGAAATAAATCAAAGATGGGACTAGAAGTAAGGTTTAGTTGGGTTTTTTTAGAATATCTTCGTTTTTTTTAATATTCTTTTTAATATCTCAAATTTCTAGATTATTTTAAGATAAATTTCTATTATTTATGTGTAAAATTTCAACATTGTTATCTTTTTCAAACGAATGGTCTCTTTCAATGAAAAGATTAGCATATTATGAAAGGTTATTATTAGATAAGCATAGCAGCATTAGCTGCATAAGAAAGAACTCTCTTTCTAAAAATTTAAAATTCTTAACACTGAAGAAGGGAAGCATGTTTGTGAAAAGTGCAAAAAAGTGTTGTGATACTTCAATGTTTCCAAATATTTATACAAATGATTATTTAATATGGGCTTCTTATTATTTAGGACTTTCTTTATTTCAATTGATTGTTTAATTTTAAACTTGCGGATTTTTTATTGAGAATTTTAAGACAAGAATATTCATGGAATGTTTGGTTTGTCTCTAACAGATTGTTTAGCAAACTCAGAAAAATCATGTCTATAAACATCTGATATATTTCTTCCTGGGGTATTTAAAAAGAAAAATAAAGCTAAACATATACAAATAGCCATTATGCTTACCTTCTATAGAAGAGGAACCAGAAATATACGAAGATAAACAAATTAATAAAAAATACTGGACTTTTTATCAAAAGGCGCCAAATTGTATAGATCCGGCACTGCTTGTTGTACCCGTCTGGCCAATTCGTCCTTTGATATATACCATACGTACCTACAGTTGTTTACTTCCCACTCGTTTTTTAATATGTTTTTTCGTATTTATTTTTAGCACGTAGTATTGTAATATCTCGCTTATTATCAGTTTCCCTCCTTTTACTGGAATTCTATTGAACTCTTGTCCTTTCTCGCATCCGGAAAATATCGTTTCATCTTATTATTTTCTTATTTGCGCTTTTCATTATAATATGATTCTGCGTACAGACGATTATAATAAATCTCGGCAGAGATATATTTTTTATCAGAAAACGACTTTTTTCCACGCCCGCTTATACCTTTATTTCTGGACTTAATATCTTTAGGAGAAGAAATATATACCATTGTTGATAATCCTTGGGTGCTTATACTATGGAATTTAAAGTTGTATTTTTTATGAAAGTAGAATAAATGCAGTAGAAATGAGATCTCTTAGACGAATGTGTGGATATTCTGTGTATGATAGTGTCGAATGAAAATATAAGAAGTGAATGCGGTGCGAATGATGGTGTCATGAACAAAATAATGAAAGGATCATTAGGATGGTTTGGACATATGGAAAGAATGAATGAAGAAAGAGTGGTAAAAAAATTATATGTTAATTATGTAAATGATACCAGAAATAGAGGAAGACCGAGGAAAACGTGGCACGATCAAATAAATCAAATATTGAATGTCGGCCATGTGAGGAGTCCGAGAAATCGACGCGCGTGCATGACACGATGTATGAATGTTGAGGAAGCGAGAGAAATATGTCACTAAAGAAAGGTATGGCAGTCCATTCTTTCTACCTACCCCTTCGGGGAGACGGCGTGATGGTTAGTTAGTTAGTTAGTTAGTTAGTTATTTTTTATGAATAAAAAGGCATCGTTTCCAAATTTCAGTTATTTATTTTTTTCTCCTTAGGTTCACGTCTATAGTACAAGGTTTTTATTGTTCTCCCGATAATGAAGACGTAATTTTTTCGATACGTGTCGAAAAAAATAGTGCTCTAATTTTTTTTTTTTTAATTGTAATATTACTTTTAATTTTCTTACAATAATTAGTATAAAAAGAAAACCACGGGTACTGAAAACATTATTGTTTATACAACATCTAATTTTACAAAAAAACAGGTAAAACCGATTATTCTAAAAATAAAAAATAAATCTTACATATATTATTAAATTATCTAAAATTCAGTTTTTTGTTTATATATTACATTACAATGATCATAAGTTATAGATACCTATTAGCGAACGTATACCGCGGTTAAATTATTTAAAAATATTTATTTATAACGAAACCGTTTCGTTGAGATTATATTCATGTTTGATCTTGACAATCTTCGTGACAGAGTGGTAAGAGCTCTGACTGGCATACCGAAGGTCGTAGGTTCGATTCCCAGCAATGGTAGTGTGATTGTTATACTGTCATCGGTCTGGTGTAGAATTCTTGTGACAATAAAATGGCGATAGATTAGCTACCTATCACATGTCATGAGAATCAATATAATAGTTAAAAAAATATATTGTATACAGTAATTGGGTTCAAACTATCTGTTGTATACAAAAAAAAATATTGTGGCATTTAATTTTTTTTTACAATCGACCGTTTTTGGTTTTTTGAACAATTTTTAATTGAAACACCAATTTCATATGTATTGTTCACCATATGCACATTACAGAAAATATATTTGTTTTCAAAAATATTTTAAATTGTTCTAAATACTTACCTTTTTTATTGCTTAGTACTTACCCAAACTATTTTGTTGTTATTGAATAGCTCTTTACTTCACTACAGGGCATGCCGAATCGATATTTAAGGTATTTTGGTAATATCCTATTTTCTTTTGACTTCTTGTAACATAAAAGATTTTAGTACTTACCCCTTTTATGGTTTATATTACTTTCCTACAGTTTTATCTATACCCTGGTTACCAGCCACTGCATCCCCCTACACTGTCTTGAAAGTGATATGGTGACAGGTTTAATACTTGGAAGCAATTATAAAATATGTAATGTCATTTTTTCTTTTTACACAAATTAACAATCTCGACCTCTCCAATCCCTTGCGAAGTTTACTTGTATTTAACTTCAATAATAAACTGACCTTTAGATTTTTCATTCCATACTTCTCTTCTCTTCGCGTGCCGTATCAGGTCCCACTGACATTGGCAATCACTCCGGCGAAGGCTCTCGCCATAGTGATATCCTGGGAATGATAATCAGAGTGGTTTTCCATCGCCTTCTCCGATGGGTTTTTCTGTAAGGGGTCACCTTCCCGAAGCGGGGGGGCCCGGTTTTATGGCGCCAGACTAGATATTTGTTTTATTAATATAAGGATATACCTAAGTACGAGTATATACACTACGTAAATTTCTTTCAGGGAGTATATAGGTTAATATTTAGCAGTTTTCTGGTGGTCTTAATTGTATGCAGTGATTGGATTGAAAGAACCTGTTATAATTGTATTTAAAAAAACAATCTTCTTCCTCTTCTTCTTAGTTTAGGATTTATGACCTGTTTATGACGGTGAGCTGTCCTGAGATGTTTTCAGGATGACAGGAAAGTTGCCGAAAAGATGGAGAGATGTCTCCATCTTTTCGGCAACGTTCCTGGTACTCTCTTGGTGCTAGGGTTTTCTTCTTTAACAAGTTTTGCAATTCATGTATTCGTGTATGCGGTTTACATAATCTCTCCAAAAGGGCCTTCTGCTCCTTCCCCATCTTATTACGTACTCAATACCATAGACAGACCCTATCGTCTCCTTTCTGATCCAATCTCTGAGGGTTTTGCCTGCGATGAAGCGTAGGGTTTGCATTTCTATTACTCTGAGAAGGTTCTTAGTCTTATTGGTATAGGCTCTGACTTCTATCCTATACGTCATAATGGGTACGTATACGTCATAATGCCATGTATATCCAGACTTGGCTGAAATCAATGAAAACTTAAAATAAAACACGTGAGTATTTGTAACACAATCCTTTATTATATACAATAGTCCGCGAGTCACACGGCCAACAGTGGAGTGAAGAAGATTAGTATATTTTACAGGTGAGTAACAGTTAGGAGAAGATGGACGTGACAGCTATTCTGCACCAAACACGCAAACATTACCCGAGGAAATGATTAGCCATTATTAAAAAAATCATCCAGTATGATTTCACATCTTTACAATCTTAAATGTATTATTTAAATCGATTATTATAACTGTATATTACCATTCGTTTATCGAAACAATTCAACAAATGTGCATCACTATGGTTTCCATTATTATTTTTTGTTTCTTGAACAATGATGAAAAACTCGATATTTAATAATTAAGACAAATGAAAACATATTTTTTCTAGAAGTTTTATTATAATTTATGGGAATGGCGATTTATGAATAGACTCGCCTGTCTAAGGCATTAAAAACTGTAGCGAGAAATCAAACGCGTTGAGTTATAAAGGTAACTAATGTGGCCTAATACATTGTTGAAAACAAATTAAGGGATAAACCCCAGAATACAGGAAAGTATTACTTAGAATTATAATTGCTAAATTTGTGAATAAAATGTTTACATAGATAATGATACCAAATGACGTAAGATAAATGTTTTTCAGATATTAATAAAGTCGTTTAGTGGCCATTACCTTTGCAAATATTGTATTAATATTTTTAACTAGTTCCAGTTAATTATTTCATGTGTTCTAGGGTTTATACCTTTATTTGATTTCAAAAATGTATTGGGCCACATCAATTACCTTAATTACCGTATTCTGTTCCTTCAACTCGTATATATAAACAGTAACGCCTTTGATTTTTTGCTACAATTGATAATGTCTTAGAGAGGTGAAAAATGTCATTCGCATAAAATATAATAAAATTTCTAGAAAACAGACGTTTTCATTAGTATTAACTCTTTCCATTTCTGTTATTTACTTACTAATATAACCCTTTTAATCTCTGAATTTGATGAGGCAGAATATTCTAGAATTTCACACACATAAAATATATGTATTAAATAATCTACTACACATTAATTTTCTGATAGTGTTAGCACAGTTGATAGACAAATACTGCTTTAATCGTTTATATAAAAATCTAAACCACAGGTTGCCAGCATTTTTTGTTCTACTACCACAAGAAATCCCATTTTTTAAATCAATAAAGTAACTCAAATATTTATAACTATTTGTAGTCCACTTTTTCAAGAAGTGATACAATTACACATCTCTTGTACGAGATTTTCAGTATAAATCAATGTTTTCAGCGCGCAGTATTACTCAAGGTGCGATAATTGGAACTACAGCCCTCTCGGTGGGCGGTATCAACCCCTTTTGAAACCACTGATCTAAATTAGTTAAATTAATGAAATCGAGAGTTTAAAGACGTAAAAGTATTGAAATCGTAAATTATTCAAGATGGCGTAGATATTTAAGTGTTGAATGTTTCGATAGATGAACTCTAGTATGAAGTATTCATTTTATATAAAACATTGATAATAAATAAAGTCTTAACAGCGCACTCTCACATAAAAATCGAACATTTGTGCATCTTTTTATATAAAAAAATATAACTGATGATTTCACTGTCTCTTGGAAAATTAACTTTGTTTAGTTTGTTGAGCTTATGATATTAAGTATTCGAAACTAATATTATTTAACACCGTGACGTGTTGAACAACGAACGCACGATGAATATGGAAAATTTTCAGCATTTTGATATTCTTGTGTTCGTTTTAATTCGCTTGCTACCACGGTGTTTTTCTTAGTTATTAAAACAAAGAAATGTTTTTTATCACAAGTGTTTTTGTCGTGTTCACTAAGCGGCGTTCGCTTGACCTTGCGGGGGGCGAATCCTCATGAGGAAGTGGAGGAGAAGATGAAGTAGAAGACAAGCCCGTAGCAGGCGACAAGAACCCGCTGGAGCCGCCTCCCCGTGCATTGCAGCCGGGTACTCACCTAAATATTCAATTGCATAAATAACACAAACAAACAAAACAAACAAACAAACCATCACGCCATTTCCTCGAAAGGCTATGCATAGACTCGATACTTTTCACCACAAACCCACGTAGAAGGTGTGTGATTTTCATTAAATGATTATAATTAAATAATGAACATGTAACCAAACTAACTAACTAACTAACCATCACGCCGTCTCCCCGAAAGGGTAGGCAAAAATAATGGACTGTCACACTTTAACCGACGCTACACTCCATCCTTATCTTTTTGCCCCGCGGGAGACGCGGTATGATGGGTTGCGAACCTCATCGCCACCAATAGGCATCTCCCGCGCACACTTCAATCGTCGAACATCCACAAAATAAATCTAAAACAAATAATATAAAATGCAATGATATAAAATAAAATAACAAAATGTTATTTCTAGATGGTGCACATATTGTCTATTTAATTTATGTTCAACGTATCCACCGTTTTTTATTTAAATTAACAGTAATTAGGCACTTAACAGAACATGTCACCATGATTTGTTTATTCTAGGGCTTTATAAAATATCTATTGATTCAAAAGGGTTCCGTCGCCAAAAAAGTTTGAGAACCGCTGTTCTAATGAATCGATAACTTTCAAGAACTTACCATTGAGGATGTGCACCTTGACGGTAGCAGGGGGCGCGTTTGAGGGGGCGCATGTGTAGTGACCCGAGTCCCGCGGCCCCGCTCTCTGCACTAGCAAGCGACTGCTGGACGCCGCCCCCTTCTCTGTCACAAGACTTATCCCTCCACGAGCAGAGTCAAAGTTTATCACCTTAATATCATAAAACACAAAATGACCTTGTCAGCGAAATAACGGAAGTAATCAAAGCTTCGGCGATATCAGGTTGTCTCAAAGAGATCATATGGAAAAATAAATATTTGGAAACTGACAGTAAAGTTAAAATATTCAAAAGTGCGTAAGTCCTAAATTGATATACTCGTATGTCATTGAGACTAGAGCGGATACCACAATAAAGAAGACTTAAGTGCAGTTGGCAGAGATGCGTACGCTGAGGTCAATAGCAGGCAAACTCTTCGGAGGAACAGGAGTGGCTATCTGCGAAATCTGTGGGAGTAGGAGATATTGTCAGATGGGGCAGATAACATAAAAGACACTGGAATGCGCACGTCCAGAGGATGAATTCCTCCAGAATCCCACACATTGTGGTGCATCAGATTCTTGTTCGCTACCGTCCTACCGGAAGACCACCAAAAACATGAAGCGATAGCTGGGAGTCAACTTCTCATAAGAGGCCAGCCTGACAATAGAAACAGAAACAGGGGTCTAAAAAGAAAAGAAGAAGAAGGAATTATCATAAAACATCTTCTTCTTCTTCTTCCTCAGCCTATTCCCGTCCACTCCTGGACAAAGGCCTCATCAATTCGCTTCCACATCACTCTGTCCTGTGCAGACTGCATCCAGGTTATTCCGACGTGTCTGTTCATATCATCCTTCCACCGTAGTAGCGGTCGCCCTACACTTCTCTTTGCCGTCCACGGTCTCCAAGTCAGCAGTCTTCTTGTCCACTTTTCGTCTGAGCTTCTGAATGATGTCAGTGACCTTTGTTTTTTCTCTCACCGTATCGTTTCTGACTCTGTCTCTTAGGCTTAATCATAACATGGCTCTTTCCATGTCTCTTTGGGTCACTCATAGTTTCTCGGCACTTTGTTTGGACAGGGTAACAATTTCAAGACCATAGACTTTACATAAAAACATAAAAACCCTCAATAAGGCATCTAGAATTGCATGTTAGAACGATAAAAATATTGAATAAAACGATAAACTGCTTCCACTTTGTCTTTATTTCGATAGTGACCGATTTCGCCAGGCATTGACAGACTGGTCACCAGTGACCAGTTGTTCTTAAAAAAAGATCTTATTATTTAATTATTACTTTTAAAAAACTTCCATCTAGTGATTTCGATAAAATCATTAGATTCTTCATCTTTCGGTGCCGTGTCAGGTCCCCCCAACGTTGGCGATCACTACAGCAAAGGCTTCTCTATCCTGCGCCACTTGGAACAGGTTCTGAACTCTTATTATTCCTGTCCACTCTTTGATGTTCTGCAGTCAGGGCAACTGCCTTCTCCCAACTCCCCGGCCGACGCACTTACGTGGATTGTTAAGAATTAGCCGGTCATAAGTCAAATTTCAAAATCGATGTTAAAAATACCAAAAAAATCCTAGATCCAAAGAAATGTCCCAGTAACAATAATTGACCATCCCCAACCACGAACCTTTGACCGTGTGCGCGCGCAGGTGGTTGAAACTTGTCCGCCTAACGAAGTGCACGTCGTCATTGTTCTTAGCGCTCTCAGTGTAAACATTAAACAAGGAGAATTTTGCCTTGTCCACCTAATATTTCGAAGTTATCGTTTTGGATTCGAATAATTCAGGTAATAATCAATATTTGTTGATGTGTTTAACATACTTTAAAAGTTATTTTATATTATTTGTAGAACTTCAAAAAAAGGTGGTCTAGTAATGAAACTTTTACTTAATTTTCAAGTTTACAAGACATTTTGTTATATTATCGCGTCCTATCGCGTAATGTTTGTTCCTGTACTGTATACTTCTTATATTTGACTAATTAATGACATAAAATTTGGCTGCGGATAGCTGCGGTTGACCAAATTACAGTTATTTTTTTTAAAAGGATGACATCACTTTTTTTTAACAACTTTTTCTTAAAATGTAGTAAAGTGTGATTTTCTGAATTTTAGGTATATCTGGTACATCGGGTACAAAAACCGTAAGCCGTAAATATCTTTACAATCAAATGCAGCAGCAAGATTTACCTAATTTAGATGAAAAAATTAAATATCTAAAAAATCACCTATTGTCCTGTTGTGGTGACACTCCAGATAATCTAAGCAGTTTCAAACAAAGATTTGCATATTTTAAAACATCAATGAAAGAAAAATGGCCGAAAGCCCATAGAAAAGAAGCAATGTTTCTTAAAACTAATGAAAAGTGGTTAGGAGGAACATTTGAACTTTCAGCAAACAAGTAAACTCGACCAGGTTGGCCTTCTAAAGCATTTGAAGATTCAAGTGAGAAGACTAAAAGAAAAAAAACGGAGGAAATACCTTATTCGCTTAATAAAGAAGTAATCGTTCATGCAGCGCAAACAACATTACAGGCTCGAGGAAAAGGGGATGCTTCGAAAATACTACGGGAAATATAACGATTTGATGAATATGCCATGGCAACTGCGAAATTGTATGTCGAGTTATATACTTGGCACCCAATGTCTCCGACCTTGCATAAAATATTGATTCATGATGCAGCTGTAATTGAAAATGCCTTATTACCCATAGGACAGTTGTCGGAAGAGGCAGCAGAAGCCAGAAATAAGCACTTTCGATTATACCGCGAAAACTACGCAAGAAAGTTCTCGAGAGAGGAATGCAACCTAGATATATTATCAAATTCAGATTCACTATTAAGTAGCATGAAACAAACAAAAAAAAAACGATCAAACCAGGTTAATTTTGCCCTGAAACAATGAATATGTTACTACCAGCTGTACCGAATACCGAATCCGATATTTCAGACATGGATTAAAATTTGTCCATTAATGTATAAACATATTTAAAATACTTATTTGCACCAAAATTATTAATCTGTAACTAGATTTTTTTTTGTTTGTAAAATTTGTAATAAAAAAAAATTTTTCCTCGAAATTTAGTATTTTTTTATATTTTTGGCTGGGAAAAAATTTTTTTTTTACTAAGGACAATTTTTTACGATAATATTTATGATTTGAAGTCAAAATACAGCGTAAAATAATTTTGACCGCCTAAATCATTCAAATCCACCTATGTGCGACGTCCCTCCACTTTACCCATTAATATCAGTCGAAGGAAGTGGTATTTGTCTCCTCTTAGCACATGACCCAAATATGAGACCTTTCTAATTTTCACACTTGACAACAGCTCTCTATTGGCTCTGGCTCTCTGCAGTACTTCTGCATTACTGACCCTATCGGTCCACAGTATATGGAGCATTTTGCGGTATATCCACATCTCGAACGCTTCCAACCGGTTCATTACATTCACTTTCAGAATCCAGGTTTTGCAGCCATATAGTAGAACAGACCATATTTATAACATTTAATCATTCTTTAGACAGACTAATAAAATCATTACATTACAATAATTCATTTAACCATTGAATTATTGTAATGTAATGATTTTATTAGTCTCTCGGTGGCAGCAGGCCTGGCGAAACTGGTCGCTGTTGAAATAACGGCAATACGTGGAAGTAGTTAGTAAAAAAAACATCGCTTTATTTCATTATTATATAAAATGATTGGTTAGTTACCTGATCGCCATGTGACCACGTGATCGAGGGCGGGGGTTCAGGAGCGTGGCGCACCAAGCAGGTGAGGTTGATGGTGGAGCCGAGGTTAATGAATAATTCCGGTCCGCCCAAAATCTCCGTCTCTGGTTCTTGGCAATATCATGAACATTAGTCACACACACTAATCATAACCACAACAAACCAGAACGGACCGTCACGCTACTCGATCCTACACACGTCTCTAGCTTCCTCCACATTCATACGGCGAGTCATTCACGCAAGTCGATGCATCCGCCTTCTAGCATGGCCAATATATAAAATTGAATAATTTACAATGAACTTCTAACAAGAAATTTCAATCAACAACAATAATACATCTCAAACAAACAAACCATCACGCCGTTTCTCCGCAGGGGTAGGCAGAGAGAATGGACCGCCACACTACTCTATCCTGGCAAACCTCTCTAGATTCCTCCACATTCAACGAGTCATACACGCACGTCGATTCCTCCGACTTATAACATGACCTACCTTTAAATTTGATTAATTTGGTCATGCCATATTTTCCTCGGTCTGCCTCGACTCCGTACTCCATTTATATCATTAACGTATACTTTCTTAACCATTCTTTCTCCATCCATGCGTTCCATATGTCCGAATCATCGCAGCGATCCTTTCATAATTTTGTTCATAATACATCTCCATTTATCAAATATCTCCACTAACACTATTTCATATTTCAAAAACTGCAGAAATTTACAGAATTTACTATAAAACACAGTTATGATAGCACATTTTTTAGAATTTGTCACGACGGTTGTTTCGCCAACTGATGTTGGCATTATTATATACAAACAACTTAATAAACTATTCCATGTATTGCCACATTGTTCTATCCTGACTCTCTCGCGTCTTCTACATTTACACATCGTGACATGCACGCTCGTCGATTGTTCCTACTTCGAACATGGCTGCCTTTCAGTAATTGATTCATTTGAACATGCCATGTCTTCCTTGGCCTTCCTCGACTTCGTTTTCCATTCACACTACTTGTATATATATTTTTAACCATTCTGCCCTCATCCATTCGTTCCATATGTCCAAACCATCTTAGTGAACGTTTCTTGATTTTATTTATCACGCATCATTAGATATTCTATCTTTTGTTTTTCCGCACATCCTTCTTAGCGACCTCATTTCTACCGCATTTATCTTACTTTCGTCCTTCTTCTGCCAATTCCAAGCTTCACTTCCATACATAAGGGTCCTCACAAAACTCCATTGTGCACTGCCATCTTTGCTTCAGTCGATATATTTCTTTGACAACATTTTTCAGAATTTACCTCATTTCACATTTTGCAACCTCACATATGGAATGTATATGAACTCATGAGGCACTCACCGACCACGCTGAGAAAGACGTGATGACCGATTGGAGGTGTGGTGCTGACCTGGCACTCATAGGTGCCAGAGTCGCGGCGCTGGGCGGGCCGAATGCGCAGCGCCCACTCCTCGGAGTGCGGACTGTGCTGAGCCTCGAACCTCTGGTCCGAAGTGTACGTGTAGCGACCCACCGTCAGCAGGTGCGTATCACGGTGCCGCATCCACGACACCTTCGATCACACTTACAGTTACAATTACAATTACAATTACAACTCAGCAGCGTTAAAAGCGTACTGCTGTACGAATGTGAGACTTGGAAGTCTACCGCGGACGTTGTTGGTAAACTCCAGTTGTTTATAAATAGGTGCCTTCGCTCAATATTCAAAATCTATTGGCCCCAAACAGTGTCAAATGCCGTTCTCTGGACCATGGCAGACGAAAAGCCAATTAGAGAACAAGTCGCTAGACACAAATGGCAGTGGATCGGTCATACTCTGAGACGGAACCCAGCCTGCATCACTCAGGGTGCACTAGACTGGTCCCCTATGGGGGGAAAGAGAAAGCGAGGCAGACCTAGAGCCACCTGGAGAAGAACCCTGCAGGACGAGGTTAAGGCAGCAGGCCTCACTTGGAATAATGTTAGGCATCAGGCATGCGATAGAGTCGGGTGGAGAAGATTCCTTGAGGCCCTAGGCACCACGGAGGTGTGACAGGACAAAAAAAAAGGAGATATATGCTACCATGTTGAGAAACATTTCATATATTTTAGTTCTAACGCCTCGACTCTCTGTTTCCAAATAATTTACATCTTCGTCTCTATTGAGATACAATTAATTCTTAGTAAAATTGGACTGACCGTCCTGTTGCCAAGTGCCCTGACCCGACACAGCAGGCGTACGGGCTGGCCTACGAGGCCCGTGAGGTTGGCAGGAACAGAGAAGTCAAACTGCGGAGCATCCGCCGCGGCCGGCGGCTCCTGCAGGAACTCGGTGAGGAAGCGGCGGGACGCGCTGCTCCCCACCGCCACCGCCCCCGGCCCAGGTCCCGCCCCCGACGTCGGACCAAGCACGGGCCCTGGAGTGTCGGCAACTGGGAAAAAACGAAAACACATAATTAACTACAAATTGACTGATTCAACTGATCTTATATAGTGCACAAACACACGCTGAGCGAATGGCTTCCTGTGCTGCGTCGGACCCTCGGACACAGAGGAAATGGGTACTTTAAATGTGGCCTGGGTCCTTCATGTTTTTCTTTAATCACAAAACCCCAGTAACATAAGTCCTGCATGGACGAGGGACGGGCCTAGGGATTGAATGAGCGAAGCTGACGGAAAGGCGACGTCCGCCTATAACAGCCTCTAAGTCCCTATGACTTAAAAAAAATTGAACGATTCAGAGACAAATTTTTAATTGTATCTCAATAGAGACGAAGACGCAAACTGGAAACTGAATATGGATGATCAAGGTGTTTACAGGACTTATGACCTGTCATTGGTTGGGTTAAGCGCACGCTTTATGTAATTACAACATTCCCCATTCCACCATTGTTATTATGATCATGCATGATACATTTTTTTTGGAAGTTGTATATATACAAGGTCTGTTCAAAAAGTATCGCGAATTTTATGTTTTTTCAAAAAGTATTTATTTATTCATGAATATCTATTTTGTCCCCTTCAAAGTAATTCCCCTCGGATATAATACATTTATGCCAACGTTTTTTCCAATCCTCGAAGCACTTAAAAAAATCATTTTTTGTGATCTTGTTCAGCTCCTCCTTCGATGCCGTCTTTATCTCCTCAATCGTGGCGTAGCGTCGTCCTTTCATGGGCCTCTTCAGTTTTGGAAACAGGAAAAAGTCACAGGGGGCCAGGTCTGGGGAATACGGTGGCTGCGGCACCATTACTGTGTTGTTTTTGGCCAAATATTCGCGCACAAGCAACGATGTGTGAGCAGGGGCGTTATCATGGTGCAAAAGCCAGTTTTTGTTCTTCCACAAATCCGGGCGTTTCTGGCGGATTGCTTCGCGCAAATTGCGCATAACTTGCAGGTAATATTCCTTATTGACCGTACTACCCTGTGGCAAGAACTCATGATGCACCACGCCCCTGCAATCGAAGAAAACTGTGAGCAAAACCTTCACGTTCGACCGAACTTGGCGCGCTTTTTTTGGTCTTGGCTCATGCGGCAGCTTCCATTGGGATGATTGAGCTTTGGTTTCCACGTCATAACCATAAACCCATGATTCGTCACCAGTTATGACCCTCTGGAGCACATTTGGGTCGTCACGGACCGAGTCCAACATCTCCTGAGCAATGTTAACGCGATGCTGTTTTTGGTCGAAATTGAGCAATTTTGGCACGAATTTCGCGGCGACCCGACTCATGCCCAAATCATTGGTTAAAATCGAATGGCACGAGCCAATCGATATGTTTAGGTCCTCAGCAACTTCTCTAACGGTGATTCGACGATTGGCTAATACTATTTTCTTCACTTTATCAATGTTTTCGTCTGTTGTTGACGTGCTTGGGCGTCCAGCACGCTCTTCGTCGTTCATATCTTCTCGGCCCTCTGAGAACATTTTGTACCACCGATAAACGTTGCTTTGGTCCAAGGTAGCTTCACCATATGCCACAGTCAATATTCGAAATGCGTCCGCGCACTTTATTTTGTTTTTCACACAAAATTTGATACAGATTCTTTGATCCATTTTTTGGAATAGGCAAAAATCGAAGACGAGCCAAAACACATCCAAGCAAAACAGCTGTCAAAAATTAACTAAACATTCAAAATGGCCGACCTTGTCAGCATAAGTAAGGGACATGAGTACCAACATAACGCTACAAAAAAATCAAAAATCAAATATACGTAGCCAGCGGAAATTCAAAATTCGCGATACTTTTTGAACAGACCTCGTACTCCAAATCCATACCTATCTTCACGTGTCAGTTCCAGTCAACCATCTATGTAGATTTGATTGTACTAATTAATTTTTTAAGATACAATCCACCCACTAACGCCATCTATGGAGAATGATTGTTTAGCATTTAGCAAACTACTTTATTAACACAATGCGAAGAGGCTACCGCCTCCTAGCGCACTGTTTTAGAAGTCGCCTGGAGTATCACTCCTATTTTATACGCCAAAGAATTGACCAGAATAATTACAAATATTTTTGAAATGTATACTTATATCTGTATACGAATCCTGTAATGTCCAGGATTCGTATACAGATATAAGTATACATTTCACAAATATTTGATTCAGAGATAATTGAGAATAGGACATTACAAAGGTGCCAAGTATAAAAAAATCTAAAATGAGTTTTTGATCTTAATTGGTGTTAAACATAAAGGACAATAACTGTACAAATGTGCATAGGGTGAATATACGCGTATTATAGTGTAGTTCAATCATCTCCCTAAAGATGCCACCCGCGGTACACGACATTTGTAACAATGAACAGTTTTTTTATTATTTTTCTTGGTTTAATGTTAAAACCACTTAGTACTTTTGTAATAACAAGCCTTCAATTGTGAAACATGGATTTTTTTTTGTATTCTACATATCGTTAGAACTCAATTACTGAGTATAATATGTTTATTATAATAGCTTTTAAATTGATTCTAACGATATGTAATTGATAGCTTATTTACGGCCACTTTATTGTCACGTGAATTCTACATCAGATCAAAAACAGTGTTACAATCACACCACCATGGCCGGGAATCGAATCCGGGATATTCAGTGTGGCAGTCATAGATCTTGCCACTTCACCGCAAAGTTCGCTTTGTAACGAAGGCACGCATAAAACGCAGTACCCGAACTACTTCTTGCGGACTTGTCCAACGATATAAAGACCCTACTAGTACCATTGACACGGGGAAAAAGAAGAAGACTACAAATTCAAATTATATTTAAAGTATAAAAATACTGTCATTAATACAATCGAAAACATTTTCTAGAAGTTTTTTTTATATTTTAAGGGAATGACATATTTCGACTTTCTGAGGGATTATCAAATGTCGGCCCGCAGTCCAAAGTTTGGTGACCGCTGTCATAGACGATTAAATAAACGACGTGTGGTATTTTTGCGCTGATTAATTAATTAATCGTTTCGTAAGCAAAGATGTAAAACTCCATTTTAAAAAAATTATATAAATTAAAACGTCTGTCTTCTATGAGATTAAATCGAATATCACATTTGATAATACCTTAGAAGGGCGAAACATGTGATTCTATCTAAAATACAATAAAACTATTAGAAGGCAGACGTTTTCATTCATATTATTTATTCAATCACTTAAATTTTACGTAATAATAATAATAATAATAATAATAAATTGGATGATTTATAGAGCGCCATTTTTATGAATTAATCATCTCAAGGGCGCTGTAGCTCCATTTTGTGAACTAGTTGAAGATACATATTTTAGTTAATGTGAAAAAATTTGGTTCAGAATATAGATTTTGTTAAAAATAAACATTTTCTTAAAAATAAAGATTTTCTTAAAAATAAACATGTTGTTAAAAATAAACATTTTGTTCAAAATAAACATTTAGTTAAGAATAAACATTTTACGTAGTGTGGTCGTATAGAGTAAAACAAAGTACAAACTATATATTGATCAAATTTTCTTAATTTATTTGACGAAACAAGAAATCAGATATTTTTTTCAAAAAAACGTGGGGATTTCATAAAATGAGAAAACGTCATTTGATTCTATATTAAAAGAAAGTCGTTGCATTTTAATAAGGATGAAAACAAATTGCAAAACTTCTTAAAGAGAAACGAATCATTTTATTTTTGATGCGATACTTTCAAATAGACGAGAAAAATGCTCCTTCTTAATAACGCTCAATAGTTTTACAAATGGAGAAAACTACAAGAAAATAAAAGAAGAACCATCCTAAGAAACAATCTTATTCTTGTCAAATGATTGGAACGGAACGAAAACTTAGTTTATATTAAGTTTTACAACTATAATATTTTTCCAAGAATCTTTCGAGAAAAGTATCTCGTAAAACGTCAGCCTTTATAAAATTTAAAGGTTTAATCAAATTGCGGTTATTTATTTATAGCGATATCAATAACATTTATATAATAAAACATGTAGAATCATTAAAGTAAGGCCAATTACATGCTACCACAAATATAAAATAATAATTAACAGTTAACAGTTAACAAATGACAGTGTGAAACGAGATTGAAGTTAAACTAAGACAAAAAGAGGCTAGACGTAAAATTTAAGAGTTAAAATACTAATAGTACTGGAAATAAAAAATAAAATTAAGATAAACAAATATTTTAATATCATGTAACATCGTGGTTACATCCACGTCAAAATGTTGCTCCAATCCTTTTTTTTAATTTCGCTCGTTCAAATGGAAAACATCAATGTCTCCAAAATGCTTATTGTGGTTGTCACAGATTCGATACAATACCGAGCTCTGAGCGTAGTTAGTGCGATAAACAGGAAGATGGAAAACCTTGGCTCGCGGTGTGTTTCGTGCGAGACATGGGGGTATTGAGTGAAAATTTGCTGAGAAGTTCAGAATTGTCAATTTTAAAGTGAATTATTTTATGAAGTAACATCATATCATGAAGAGTACGTCTATTTTCAAGAGAGTCCAAGGAGTGAAAAATTAGGGCAGTTGTATTTTAATATAAAAGATTCAAAGTTAAAATCACATTGTTTATAATAGAATTATTTGGTAATAAAAGACATACATTAAATAACCAAATACTCGTACGATTATCACTTTCAGTTTGTATAAAAAATACTTAGAATATACATAAATATTGTTTATATAAATTAAAACTCAAGGCGGTTTCAGAACAGTAGCCATTTTTTGCAAAATATAGAATTGGGTCATAAATCACTGGACGTGGAAATATGAAGCTGCAGATTAAAGTATCAGACTCATCCCTTCCATTTGCATTACATACATATTTCTTATATTTTGAACATATTTAATTTTTGTGAAAGTTATACTAGATTCAGTTTTTTTTAACTTGATTTAAATGGTCGTGCCATATTTTCTTCGGTCTTCTTCGACTCCGTACTCCAATACATCCTTATTGTATACTTTCTTTCTTAAACATATTAACTAATTTATCAATATACTCATATGATTAAAACGTATGATCACTTTTAAATTATAACTTATCAACAATTGAAAACAGCGTGTATTTACTAAAATCGTGATAATCATTTTTCATTCGAATATCAAAAGCCTCTGTGAGGGCAATGGGTCATAACATGCGTCAGACATGAAATATTATTATGCTATTTTACAATTCAAACATCGCCCCATAAAGCTTAATTATCAACGAAACTCGTAGCTGCAAAATAGAAGGACGAATCGGACAAATCTCGTTATATGATAATGAATATATGCGAGTGTCTGTGTTGTTACGTCGATTCATATGGTAATACTCGTATTATACTTGAAACGGATTTTAGCCTAGAGGCATTCTATGTATAAATTCATCTAATACTAATATATCAAAATCCGTCATGGAGTTAGTAGAAGTCTTTCCATTAAATTTTTTTTTTTTTCGAATAAAATCAAATCATGATTTAATTGTATCTCAATAGAGACGAAGATGCAAATTGGAAACTGAATATGGTTGATCAAGGTGTTTACAGGACTTATGACCTGTCATTGGTTGGGTTAAGCGCACGCTTTATCTAATTTCAACATTCCCCATTCCACCTTTGTTTGACCATGTCTGTCAAATTTTTGGAGGTTGTATATATGTTAAAGTCTTATGCAGATTTCACATGTCAGTTTCAATGTGCCATCTATGAAGATTTTGATTACATATGTTAATCTTTTTAAGATTACTCTATATATAATCTACATACTAACGCCATCTATGGAGGTTTATTAAGCATTAAGCAGAACATCTTGAGATACAATTAAATCATGAATTGACAACCCACGGTGGGTGAAATCCAATATTCGTATAGAAGTATAAGTATACATTCACAAAAAATATTAAAATCAAATCAGTTTATTTTTCTCAAAAGACACTACAAACATATTTTCAGTTTAAGGCATATATTTGAGAACAGTTAAACGGAACCTGGAACGCAATAGAGATGGTTCAACGTTGGGAAGATATGATACTCTTCAAATCCAAGAGTATTAGTCTTCTGAATGTAATTTAAGGTCTACTATATTTGCGAATAGAACCTGAGAATTGAAAATCCTGTTTCACAGTGCTTACTTATATCAAGTGTTGCGATATTGAATTTAATGCCACGCGTAAAAAATATAAATTGTTTTATTGCAATCACAAGGATAAATATTTAATTTATTTTGTCTTAGACATTATGTAAATCTCAGTATTTAACGTTTAAAATCACGCCCACTTTCGCAAAATCTAAAAACAAGCCAACGACTTCTATTATATAACTATATTATATAATTATAAATTTGGGTTATGGATTTACATTTGAATAACTTTTTGAAAACGTTATATTTTCACAGCATGTTTTTTCCAATTTTCACAAACCTGTTTCAGGACACAGAGTATAGATATAAAAATTTAAAATAACAATTTCTAAACTAAGAAAGGGCGTCTGTGTCCGCAACATGTTTTGAAAAGTGCAAAAGAGTATTGTGAAAATACATTGTTTTCAAAAATTTATTCAAATATTATGAATTAGTTATAAAGTTGCGGAATAATTATTATAAAAGATTTCTAATATGTATTATATATTATTAACGTCAAAATGTGAAATGATAATTTATTCTGTAATTTCCATTGAATATAATGAACAATGAACAATTAAAATCAGCTAGAATTATATTCGTAAGAGTTATTATGGTGAAAATTTTAACTGGAGTCCGGCGATATTAAAATCTTATGTTATCACTTATATAAAGAAGATGAAACGTTAAGAAAAGCTTAGGAGATCCTGTCCTTGAATACGCATCTTAAACCTAGATAACATTACGAGACAAAAGCTCTATCAGAAGTCATTAAACAGCCCGAAACTTGGGTTCGATGTGCGATTTCAGTGAATGGGGAAATCGTCCTACTTTCTTATAGGACGGACACGCTGAGAACTTACGGTAGTGTCGCATTATGGGGAAACTTTTTAATGCCGGAATTACAACAGTTTGATGGTACAAGGGTTAATACCATTTTAACCGGGATGGAGCATTTGAACATACCTTATGGAATACACAAAAGATATAAAGAATACTTTTACTTGGAAAAGTTACAAGCATATTTAAGGAAACATCAAGTTTTTTCAGTTGTCAACTTGAAATTGGGGATTTTTAACCACGCGATTTCCCTAAAAAATGGGAAAAAGATTTTGCAAAACTCGAGAGAGAAAGTTTAATTATAAAAACTACACGATTTTTTTTTTACCTCAATTTTTTGGGATTATCGAATATGAATACAATATGATGTAAATTTAATAAACTTAGGAAATTTAAAAAAAAACTTTGTCTATTATCCACAAAATATTTTTTTAAATAACACGACATGTTTCGAAGCATACCTCCATCTTCAGGTATAAATTTTAAATATTATCAGGTATAAATATTCAGTTGTTTTATTATATATTTCCACCTGAAGATGGAGGTATCCTATTTAACATTTATCCTATTTAACATCGATTGTGCAGCTGACTTCATTTACAGTAAAAAAAATTGGTCTTGAACTTCAGTTGGCTACATTTACAGCTCATGCAGATAGTCCCAATTCATCACAATATTACGTAGTTCATGGCAGATTGGTAAAAGCTCTGACTATCATATCGAAGGTCCCGGGTTCGATTACCGGCGATGGCAGTGTGATTGTCACACTGTCTTTAGTCAGGTGTAGAATTCACGTTACAATAAATTGACGATAGATTAGCTACCTATCACATGTTACGAGAATCAATAGCTAAAAGTTGTGTACAGTAATTGGGTTCAAATACCCTGCTGTATACAAATGTGGAAAGACTCAAGTGGCATCCTAAGAACAATCAAAAAAATTATACTTAGCGGCAAACCAATCCCTTGGATTGAAACAAGCAGAGAAGGTATCTCTTCTATTCGCTTTGTGCTTTAAATTTTTATTTGAATTAAAATTTTAAACACCGAAATATTTTTAGTTAAGTTCTAACACCGAATATCACAGTTTTTTTAAATAACCTGAACCCTTTATGGGTTCATAGCTTCTTTACTGTATGTATTATATGTATTTTATTCATTTAAATATCTTGACCACCGTATTTCAACCATTTGGATTCTTTTGTTAACTTACCTCGATTTGCATGAATAAAGTATATATATTCAATGAATGTCTGGAATCGAAGCATTTCGATTTTATCTGAAAAGGGTGCATTTGTCCGCAAGGAGTACAGGAACAAACAGAAGAATATTTTGTGAAAATGATGACCAAATGTTATACGAGAGAATATGAATTGAATTTAAACTGCACAAAATTATTTTTTTGCTTTGGCTCTTTCTATTTTTATATACTTTGTATATACAACACTATTAAAATTACACATGAGACATGTTTCGGACAACCAGTCCTTCTTCAGTGATACATATGATAAAGATACATATTTAAAATATATTTAAAAAAAATTACATAATTAACATATACTTTTTTTTTACCATTCTTTCTTCATTCATTCTTTCCATATGTCCAAACCATCTAAATGATCCTTTCATTATTTTGTTCATAACACCATCATTAGCACCGCATTCACTTCTTATATTTTCATTCGACACTCTATAATACACAGAGTATCGTATAAGAGATCTCATTTCTACTGCATTTATTCTACTTTCATCTTTCTTTTGCCAGTTCTATGCTTCGCATCTATACATAAGGGTAACCAGAAATAGAGGAAGACCGAGGAAATCGTGGCACGATCAAATAAATCAAATATATTGAATGTCGGCCATATGAGGAGTCAGAGAAATCGACGCGCGTGCATGACACGATGTATGAATGTTGAAGAAGCGAGAGAAATATGTCACGAAAGAAAATTGTGGCAGTCCATTCTTTCTGCCTACCCTTCGGAGAGCGGCGTGATGGTTAGTTAGTTTTAAAATTGTTTACAAATATGATCATTTTTGACAGATATTATAAAGATTTATTTTGGTACAACACAAAGTATGGCGAACATAGAAGATATATTTTTATTACTGTTAAAAATCCTGACGACCTTCGTGGCAGAATGGCAAGAGCTATGACTGCCACACCGAAAGACCCGGTAGGTCTGGTGTAGAATTCACGTAACAATAAAATTGCGATAGATAAGCTACCCATCATTTATATCATAAGAATCAATACAACAGCTAAAACAAATTGTATACAGCAATTTGGTATAAACGACCCGTTGTACAAAGAAATAAATTTTGTGAAAATATAATGAAGGATTTTAATCAGAGTACGAGAAGTACCAATCTTAACTTCTTTCAAACGTTTTAATACTGTAATTCACACATACGAGACATTTTGTTTTCTGAATTTTTTTTATTTTTTTTTAATTTATTTTTTTTAAAACCCAATTGGGTTATATGGATACATTTTTAGATCTTACTATTAATTATGTATTGTTTCAGATATTTTTTATATTGAGTTGTAGTGAGATTCCTTGTGTCTTTTGGTAGTTCATTGTAAAGTTTCAGTCCATTGTTCAATATCCTCGATTGTCCTGTCTTAGTTCGTGCAATTGGTAAGTGGTATCTGCCACAGTTCCTGGTCCAGTGTCTGTGTATGTCTGAATTTTTAGTTAATTTGTAGCTGCTGTCTGTTGCATTTTCTATGATCACTCTGTGTACAATTTTTAAGGTCTCATGTTTGGTCAGGTCTGATATGTCCATTTGTTTTGTTTGTCTGTAAACTTGTATGGTTGGGGTAAGGTAGTTAATGTTATATGCTAATTTTACGAATTATAAATTTACGAATATTTGTTGCGTTACTTTTCTTTAAAACACGGATCAAATATTCTTAAACTTGATATAAATAATATTTTGTGAGTTTTGAAAAATCTACACGCTACAAAAAAATCCTAAACAAACTTGAAATAAACTTTCCGAAAAATTCTTCGGCACAATACGTACACTAAAATGTTTAATATTCCGAATATTTTTGGGTTTCCCTTCGCCGACCTTTTCCAAGATGTATGTTACACAATAAATAAAGTCTTCTGAAATGTAGTAAGGCTGACACAGAATTTTGAAAGTGAACTGAACGCAGAGACGAAGGATCGACTAGTAGAAAAGACAGATTATGCAGTTTATAACAAGAAATCGAAGGTCTTCTTTGGAGAATACCTAGGAGATTTTGGCCAAAAGCTTAGAGGAATATCTAAAAATACAGATATGATTAATAAATAATTAATTATTTTTGTTTTGAATGTATACAAATATTTATGGACAAAACTGGATTTTACCCATTGCGGGGTAATCATTTGAAGGATTAATTGTATCTCAATAGAGACGAAGATGTAAATTGTTTTTTTGGAAACAAAATATGGAAACGGAATGGGGAATGTTGTATTACATAAAGCGATCACTTAACCTAACCAATGACATAAGTCATAAGTCCTGTAAACGCCTCGACCACCATATTCTGTTTCCAAAAAAACAATTTACATCTTCGTCTCTCTTGAGATACAATTAATCCTAAAAAATTGTTTGTATACAATAGATCATTAGAATCCGAATACTGCATACAATTTGTTTTAACTATTATATTGATTATCATGACATGGGATAGGTAGCAAATCTATCGCTATTTTATTGTCACGTGAATTCTACAACAAACCAAAGACAGTGTAACAATCACACTGCCATCGCCGGGAATCGAATCCGGGACCTTACTACTCTGCCACAAATCGACAATTTTTCTTTGAATAATAAATAGTTTTCATTAAACTAGTAAGAACATAAGGCTACCAAATATTAAAATAGTAGTTAATGATTTAACCCCCAATGTGCGATTGGCTCCATTTGCTGTAAAAAAATGGTCTCGAACAGCAGCTGGCTACATTCGCAGTTCTAACAGATAGTCCCAGTTGATCATAACGTTACGTACAATTTAGTAGTAAGGAACTAAAGAAAATGTTTAAAAGATACATTTACATATGAGCTGCAAAGGTAGTCCTCCTAAGCAATTTTGGACTGCAAATGAAGTCAGCCGAATTATAGGGATTAAATATGGAAGTTTTATGGCGTTGGACAGCCTAATCTAATAAAACCGATGGTTCTTGGTTCATCAGAAAAATTAAAGTATCTTTACACTTACAGATCGGGAAGGAAACATGTAACCAAGGTTCATAAAAGAAAATTCTCGACATGAGGTGTTCTTGAAACGTAACGTTTCAAGGGCACCACAACACCTTATACAATCAACCGCTTGGAAAATTCATAATTAATTAACTTTTATGACTAACAAAAACGGCGTTGCCACAATGTAGGATATGCCACAACCCATTCGTTTCTATAAAACTTCTTTTGATTCCTCGACATATTTTTTTTATTAATTTGATCATATCATATTTACTTCGGTACTCCATGATTATGTGCTACACTCACAATATTAACCCACACATTTTCAACATTAATTATTTCTGCTTCCTTTCTTTCTATGTGTTCTAACCAATTTTGTAATATTTTTTGGAACTTCGTTAATAACACTTTCTTACGCTTTGCATTATCTTGCAAAACTCATCTTGTTTTAAAAAATAGTCAATTTTTTTTACTATAAGCCACATATTTTTTAAATTCAGCCATAGCGTAACAAACTAATCGGCACTATCTATCCAAAGAAGTAAACAGAGAGTTTTCCATAGAGTAGGGTCGAGTCTTAACATACTTCCCTAATCTAATATACATTTATATATAGCTTGTCATGCACGGCTACCGTTTATGGTTTGATTGATTTGATCTTGCCGTGTATTTGACGGTCATTTTGTGCTTTTCTTTGGCATTGGTCACGTGTTTTCCGATTGTTTTTTTTAAAAGACTAACGCCCAAGAATTATATCAATGATATTAGAATTTATTTTACAATCTTCAATATGAGCAGAAAATAGTTTTTATTATGAAGAAGGAATCTGATCGTATCCAGGCTTGAACCAATGTCTCCTGGATCAGCAGCCAAGCGTTCTATCACATAGAGGTATCTCTACATGAGGGAGTATGGTAGCTATCCGTGGCTCTATCCCACGGCATTTCTTTTGAGAATGCTTGGGGCCAACTCTCTGCAGATTCGAAGAGATGGGCATCTCATAACCCATTTCTTTAGATTACTCAGGGGATAATTCGAGAACTCGGTGGTGCTGGAGGATGTTCGGCTTTTTGTCCCTGATAGATTTCTCCGACAGCGACAGCATAGATTGTTTTACCTACCGGCCGCCAGAACCAACCTGCCTCTGGTGACACCGGTGGGAAGAGCAATTAATCTACTGAACGCGGTCTCCTCGGAGATCGACGTCTTTCATATTAGTGAAAGTACGTTCAGAAGGCAAATACTCTTAATTCTGGAGAGTATCCTGTCTTCCTAATGTTGAACAATCTCTCATGCGTTTCTGGTAGTATACTATACACAATATATTATTTAACCTGTTCTCAAAAATTAACTTTCTAATGTCTATTGATGAAATAAACTGATTTGATAGACCACCACCCGCTTTAGTTATTATTTCTGTATTCTTAAACCATCATTTGTATATAATTTATAACGCACTTAAATGTTAATACACCAGAAAGAATGCTACATTTCTCCATACTAACGTATCTAGGTTTCCACCACATTCAAACATTAAATCTTACACGCACATCGATTCTTACGACTTCTAACATGGCCAACCATTAAAATTTAATTAAATTTGTTCATTACGTATTTTCCTCGACAACGTACTCCATTAACATCGTTAACGTTTACTTTAACATTTTTTTCTTCAACCATGCGTTTCATATGTCCAAACCAACACAATGATCCTTTCATAGCTTTGTTCACAATACTTTATTCCGATTTACCTGTACATCCATACCTGATTTTAGAATTCGATTTTCTGTTAACATTCAAACGCATTTATTGATTGCTTTAATATCGGGATTTCACGTGTTCATAATTTCACGAGAGAGAACTTAACAGACACTTTTTTCGTTTTGTTATATAATTTTTTACCACGGTTAATCCGTTAACTGCTTAATTCGATCCCCGATTTTCGAGAATTTATTGTAAAATTGTTTTCAAACATTCGTTTGTGTGAACTCATTTCTGCATTACTGCAGAGAATATAATAATGATCTGGAAAAAACGCTAACTAGAATATTTGCGACAGTACCGGCATCAAAGAGATTAGTATTACTCGTTCTTTGCTTTGACGTAAATTCAAATCCCAGATTCAAACCAGATTCCCAATCAAACATGGACTTCTCTAACGAACTCGTTCACTCGACCAAATAATAGGATATTGTGAACATAGAGGAAAATACGTAACCTTATTCGTATATCTATACGATATAAACCATGTGTGTACAAAAAATTGGTTATACCAAAGGTGTCTAAAATTAATAAACGTTGTATGATAGAATACCGAACGATGAAATAGGAAAGAAATGTAAGGCAGATTACTGCATCATGGATAAAATTAAAAAAGGATCCCTAGATGGTTTGGACATATGGAACTAATGGATGAGAGTAGAATGGTTAAAAAGTTGTACACAAGCAGCGTGAGTGGAAAAAGAAGCCGAAGAAGACCGAGGAAAACATGGCATGACCAAATTAATCAATTACTAAAAGGCGGTCACATTCGAAGTCGGAATAATCGACGTGCGTGCGTGGTACGATGTATGAATGTACATCTCTCTGCCTACCCCTCCGGGGAAATGGCGTGATGGTTAGTTAGTTAGTAGTTTTAAATAATATATAATGCAAAATATCACTAAGATGCTATTAATTATGATAATTAATAACAGTTATTATTAAGAAGGATGAAAGTAGAATATCTTAGATACCAGAGGTATTCGACCAGAGGTTCCCAAACTTTTTTGTCCCGTAGACCCCTAGCCGATTTCTTCTATTTTGTGTAGACCCCCTGCTTTCCTAAAATTGATTTTTTTTCAGGCAAGAAAAAACCAATACATAAAATTTAACAAAAAAATCTAAAGTCTTTGCCGAATGAGCTAAAAAATTTGGAAAAAAAAAAATTCGATATACGTTTTGCGTTTCAATATTCGGCTTCAATTTAGTTAAACCATCTCATGGACCCCCAATTTTTTTTACAATTGTAGATCACCTTGCAAGTATTCATAGACCCCTGGGGGTCTATAAAGACCTCTTTGGGAATCACTGTCTTAGACGAATATTTGGAAAAATCTGTGTATCATACAGAGAGAGAGAGAGAGAGGGAGAGAGAGAGAGAGAGTCGAATGAAAATATAAGAAGTGAACGAGGTGCGAATGATAATGTTATGGACAAAATAATGAAAGGATCACATGGAAATAATGAATGAAGAATGAATGGTAAAAAAAAGTATATGTTAACACACTAGAACTAAAGGAAGACCAAGAAAAACTTGTCACGATCAAATCAATCAAATTTTAAATGTCGGTCACGTAAGGAGTCGTAGAAATCGATGTGCGTGCATGACACGATGTATGAATGTAGAGTTATCGAATGTATAATAGTATATCAGGACAGAACAATGTGTCTTTCCAATATTTCTGCCTACCCCTCCGGAGAGACGGTGTGATGATTAATTAGTTAGTTGTTTAGATAAAACAATACTGCATTATTTTTAGATAAATAATAATAACAACCATTTACAATGAAATATGATTGAAAAAAATCTGTTTTTTTTTCTTCTGTATTCGTCGCATGTTGTGTTGTAGATGTTTTATATTTTACTTTTTTTATATACTTTATATACAACACTGACTTTTTAAACAAATTAAAATTAAATATCAATGTTTTTTTATGTTTCGGAATACCCAGCCCTTCCTCAGTGATATTATATAGATATTTAAAATATTATAAAATTGTTTACAAATATGGTCAGTTTTGACAGATGTTATGTTTGACCGAACATGTTTGATATTTAATTTAATTTTTTTTTAAAGTGAATGGTTGTGTACAAAGTATTGTATATAATTAAAAAAATATATATTCATTAATATTAAGTGTTTTAATTAATATGTATTAATTAATTAATTGCCGACCTTCGTGGCCTAGTGGTAGGTGCTTTGACTAGCACACCGAAGGTTCGGGTTCGATTCCCGGCGATGGCAGTATAATTGCCACACTCTGTTTGGTCTGATGTAGAATTCACGTGACAATAAAATGTCGATAGATTAGTTATCACATGTCACGAGAATCAATATGATAGCTATACCCTTTTCATAGATTTGGCTTGCGCTGTAACAAAATAATATTAGTTATAATAAATAATCAACCATTAAGAAGAAAGCCAAACAAATGCCAAGAAAGCAAATCACAATACAAAGTACTTAATTGGACCCTAATCAGACTAATCCAATCAGAGAAGAGCATGAAAATCATAAATGCTGAATTCAAAGACGTCCGAGTGAATCGGTGTCACAGCCACGGGCGCCCTGAGGTTACAGAGTACTCACGCTCGACTGACTTCTTGTGGTTGGATAGGTAATTTTCCAAGCCGCCTGTCTGATTCGAATTCCAAATCAGACGTTTGGTAACTTTAAAAGCTTAAATTATTATGTCAAATATTTCATAATTACAAATATACATACAGTAATACCTCAGTTCACGAACTTAGGGGTTACACAAAGTCGAAATTTGTGAACCGAAGCATTTTTTCAATTTAAATTAGTGGAAATAGAAAAAAATCGATCTCTTCCCCAAAACCATCAGAACATTCAATATGAAATAACCCCATTCCCGTATGTTTAAATAGCTCATTAGAAGATCAATGTATGATATATACAAACATTTTAATGAACTGGTTATATTATATATTAATTATTAACTAAAGCATTATCTGTATTTTTCTTTTTTTATGTACTTAATATATACAACACTATTTAAATTACATATCAGACATGTTTCAGACAACCAGTCATTCTTCGGTGATACATATTATAAAGATACACATTTAAAATATTAAAAATTTGTTTACAAATATGATCAATTTTGACAGATCTGCCAAATTGATCATATGTGTAAACAATTTTATAATATTTTAAAAATGTATCTTTATAATATGTATCACTCAATATAAATTTTAATAGTGCTGTATATACAAAGTATATAAAAAATATAAAAAGACAAATAAAACATCTACAACACAAAGTATGGCGAACATAGAAGAAAAATAAACCATAATCAACTATTTTTATAATGCGTAGCAAGGAGAAATGTGTTATTTCTATAAAATAAACTAAAACTTCTAGAAAATAGATATTTTCGTTCATAAGAATCATTTAATAAAGAATTTTGTAATATTGCTCAAGAAACAATAAATATGCGTCATATTTTTTACTTAACACTACAAAATCTTACTTTTTGAAGTTATAGGTATTATTTTTTTAATTTAATGTTTTTTAGATAAATATAAGGCGTTAACACTGCGAAATTCCATAATGACGAATTATTTATGATTTAAAACACTGTTTTTTTTTCACTTTTGTGTTATTTTTCACTTTATATTTAAAGTTTATATCGTTCTCCCGATGTTGAAGGTTCGAAGGCCTTCGAAACATGTTGAGAAAAATTAACATAGTAATGGAAAAAACAGTGTTTTAATTCATAAAAAAATCGTAATTTTATGTTCTAATTTACTCTGGAGAATGCATATTACACATATTTTTTTTAATATTCAGTAAATATTAAACATGTCTACTGAATATTATAAAAATATATACGAACTAAACTAAACTTGTTCATATGGAGATTTTTTTCTCCTTTATGTAGTTTGTTTCGACAGGATATTAAATTTGATTCAGCGATGAAGACGTCCAGCTTTCTCTTCATCTCTTTGATGGTCGACGACCCTCTGGAGTCTCATGCATCATCATCTTGGGAATCCTGACTGGGTCCATCGTTAGGTTTCCTATCTCTAACGGTTCTACTCACGATAGGTTCCAAAATTTTCATGTCTGCTTTTCTTAGGAGATATTTCGTTCTGACAGTGTCTGCTCTTGCTTAGATTTCGTAAATCATTATGAAAAACAGTATTTATCCTTCTTTTGTTAGTTCGATAGTTCATTTTTAAATTCTGGATATTAAAATATGTTTAACAATAAATAATTCTGTCGTTTTGTTTGATTATGTTCCGTTAGATAAGAACACCAAAAAAAATATTGGTTATGTAAGAAGTCATAGAAATCGAAGCACATACATGACATACGAAACATGAATGCGAAGGGCCGAGTTTTCTCTGATGTGGAAACAGTGCGATAGTTGAAAGACGTTTAAGTTAGATTCGATTCTATAGTTTTTATATATATATACTTAACTTTGTTTTTCTGTCCGTGGATTTTACGGAAATCAGCGATTTTCACAGTGGAGCGCTTTTGCCGAATTATCTGAGGAAAACAAGGCCACAACCCTCCAGTTGATCCGATAAATCGCTACGTGTTGGGACCCAATCTTATTAACAACTCTCGTTTATTTACACGAGGAACAATTGCTCTTAAAATCATATGCGTGCTGGCAAGTCCAAGTGAAAAATTTCATTAAATTCATAATATAATGATTTGGCATTTGTTTGCGACGACAACTTTACTTCGTTGCCTCTCCTAACCCTTGTTTCAATATCCCTCTCCACCCACTAATCAAAAACTTATCAAATAAAACTAAAATGGCAGTACACAGTGGTGTTCTTGTACCGATCCCTATATGTATGGAAGTGAAACATGGAACTGGCAAAAATGATGAAAGTAGAATAAATGCTATAGAAATGAGATTTCTTAGACGAATGTGTGAGAAATTGTGCTAGTGATAGTGTGTCAAATTAAAATGTAAGAATTATATGCAGTGCTCATGAAAGTGTTATGAACAAAATAATGATAGATCATTAAGATGGTTTGGACACGTGGGAAAAATGAATGAAGAAAGAATGGTTAAAAAAAGTATTTGTTAATTATGTAAACAGATCTAGAACTAGAAGCAGACCGTGTTCGTGTAATGATCAAATAAATCAAGTATTGAATTTCAGCCACGTGAGGAGTCGGAGAAATCGACGTGCGTGCACGACACGATATATGAATGTTTAGGAAACGAAAGATATATGTCATGAAAGAAGATTTGAGAAAGAGATGTATAGATTTGTTCCAATCAATCCCACATGATGATGGATAAAAATGGTTTCAATTAGATAATTTTGATACCTTTATCTGTGGAAACAAATTGTGACCAATTTCAGCGTTGAAATCATAAATATCTTCAACATTTTATTCGATTTCCTTACTTTTATTCAGACAACAGTTATATCTTCATTTTTTAACTATTCATCAATAAAACATCACTCTTTCATATAATAATTAAGACCTACTGTTAATAGACTAATTGTATTTTCAAAATCCATTTGTTGTTTCTTGAACAATGATGTAAAACTCCATATTAATACGAATGACAATGTCTGTTTTCTAGAGGTTTTATTAAAATTTATGGGAATGACATGTTTCGCCTTTCTAAGACATTATCAAGTGTCATTTGATATTCGACATTTGATAAGGCCTAAAAAAGGCGAAAGACGGAACCCAGCCTGCATCGCTCAAGACGCACGAGACTTGTCCCCTATGGCGGGAAAGAGAAAGCGAGGCAGACCTAGAGCCACCTGGAGAAGAGCCCTGCCGGGCGAGGTTAAGACAGCAGGCCTCACTTGGGATGTTGTTAGGCATCAGGCATGCGATAGAGTCGGGTGGAGAAGGTTCCTCGAGGCCCTATGCACCACGGAGGTGTGACAGGACAAAAAGAAGAAGAAGGAAGGCGAATCATGGCATTCCCATAAATTATAATAAAACTTCCAGAAAAGAGACATTTTTATTCGTATAAATTAAAATCCATTATAAAATATTATTTCAATAAATTCTAATATAAGGCACTAAACAAACACAATACTAATTTAATTTTATATAAATATGTGACAAATAGCAGAGATATCGTATTTCTTAAAAAGGAAAAAACAAGAAAATAAATATCTTGGATTATTCATTAAAACATGAGAACAAAAACGACAAAAGCTCATTCAACCGTCGAGTTGGTTAAATCACAAGTAATATGAGAATGCACACGATTCTTATTGACGACCCAGGATAAAGCTTTGATTTCAGAGTCTCGCCTCGTTTATATAAACTCTCAGATATATCCGTAATTGTCTTCACCCCTCATTACATTCCGTTTATTTCGCGCGAATTATTTTTATATGAACGCGCCGGAAAATAAAAATGGCCGACACAATCGATGGAGACAAAATACTAAATCAAAATAAGACAGTCCACATTTTCAGAAACACTGGCAACACTCGAATAATTCGGTAACAATAATATTGAGTAATATAAGAATATAAAAACTATTTGGTACCTATACATACTCGTATATACAGGGTGTCCCAGATCTCGACGTCAACCCGAAAACAGATGATAGGGCAAGTCATGCTGGTTATAAGAAAAATGTAAAAAAAAATCTAAGTTTTGTATTTTTGAAATTATAGGCATTTAAAAAAAATCGAGAAAATCAACACCCTGTGATGGTCTTTTAACTCCCGTTTCTACAAATCTTTACTTTTTATAACTTTTATTTTTATTATGTAATCCTGAATAATGTTTCTATAATTTGCTGCCTAAACTTATAGCTAACTACTCCAGCTTGGAAAAAAATGTTACTTTTTGCCCAACCAAGTATTCAAAATTAAAACTATGCCCAATTTTAACTGACTGTACAGAAAATAAAATGTACTACGCTATTTTGACAAGTAGGTAACTCTAAAAGTTGGCACATTTAATGAGAAATCCAAAATGGTATGACACTTGCTTGATTATTTCTTAAATTAGGTGTTGACAATTTTTTTTGTAATAAAATCCAATTTTGAACAATTTTTTCTGAGAGACTAAGAGTCATTTTTCGAAGTGTGAGCGAGACAGATAGTGACGCCACTTTTACTAAAGTATGAGACGGATAGATGTTGACCTGTTATATACAAGAAAAAAAAATCGACGGGCATCCGTCATGCTGGAGCCATTTTTTAATTTTTTTTTTTAAAAACCAATTACATCTTACTTGTAATTATATAATGTTTCAGATATATTTTTAATTGATTTGTAGTGAGACTCCTTGTGTCTTTTGGTAGTTCATTGTAAAGTTTCAGTCCATTGTTCAATATTCTTGATTGTCCTATCTTAATTCGTGCATTCGGTAAGTGATATCTGTCACAGTTCCTGGTCCAGCGTCTGTGTACGTCTGAATTTTTAGTTAATTTGTAGCTGCTGTCTGTTGTCTCTTCCATGGTCACTCTGTGTACAATTTTGAAGGTCTCAAATTTGGTCAGGTCTGATATGTCCATTTGTTTTGTTTGTCTGTATACTTGTATAACATATAATAAACATATTGGAAAAAAAAAATTGTTATTTGAAATTTCGTGTTAGATAACTAACTAACTAACCATTACGCCATCTCCTAAAAGGGTAGGCAGAAAGAATGGACTGCCACACTTTAACCGGTACGGCACTCCATCCTTCTCTTTTCGCCCCCGCGGGAGACGCGGTGTGATGGGTTGCAAACCTCGTCGCCACCAATAGGCATCTCCCGCCACCTATAGGCATCTCCCGTGTTAGATGTTCCTTGTAAATAATGAAAATCAATTTAAAATTGTAAAAAAAAAATTCCCCAGTCTGTTTGGTCACGCCACCGCACAGGAGATCTGCCTCTACTTCTTTTGCCTGGAACACTTCCTGTGACAATACTTTTTTCCAGATTATCCTGACAATGAGACCAAAGAATCCCAATACTCGCAAACTGCATAATACAAATAGTCTTCCTGTTAGTATTATTTTTTAAGACTTGCTCCTAGGATTGAAACAAATGGTATTAAAATTGATTTTGCAATATTCAGTATTATCAGAACTCATTATCATAAAGAAGGAATCAGGTCATGTCCAAGCTGGAACCCATGTCCCCTGGAACAGTAGACAAGCGTTCTGTTCCCTAGACCACCACCTTCCTTTTCGCAGTCCATCACATTTCAAAGGCTTCAATCCGTTTGCGGTAACGGGATTTCATTGTCCAAGTGTCAGTAGCGTAAAGTAATACATACTGACTATTTAACGAAGCTGTGAAATAAAGAGATAATGTTTACCTGCAGAGTATAGAAGGATTGTGAGCGCCGCGGCCGCTAACAGCGCTCCCCGCGGTTCCATCACGCTCGCCGCATGTCTCCTTTTAGAACTAGTCCTCCATCTTCTCCCGTCTATGGCCACCCTTCACTGTTCCACACCACACACCATAAGCACAGAGATTACTGTCTCACACTTTTCTAAGTCAAACTGATTATAACTCTAATTTGTAGAAGCACCATCTCACAATGCACTTTACTAAATGTTACGTTTTCACATTATTGAAACAGTATTGTGAAAGGTATTGTGTACCTGTAATTATTATTATATAAAATTTCTTAATCTAATTCATATATTGCTGTGTCAAGTTCTCCCGACGTTGGCGATCGCTGTGGCAAATGTTTTCTATCCACAGTGATTTCCTGGTGTTAAAATTTCCTGTCTAAGGTTACTGGAGTGGTTTTATCGTTGCCTTCTCCAGTATTATGCATATTTCAATAAAATATTGATTTTAAATATTTTATATTAATTAAAACAATCTGCTTTCTAGAAATATTATTGTATTTTATAGATGTGACATGTTTTACCTTGCTAAGGCATTATAAAATAATTGATAATACCTTAATGGAATTTATTAATGCCTTAACAAGGCGAAAAATGTAATGCTTATAAAATGCTCATACAATAATATTTACAGAGAGCAGACGTTTTCATTAATATTAAATATTTGATATTAATTTTCACATCATAGCTCAAGAAAAAAAAAACTTAAATTTGCTGCTTTAACAATAATTATACTCGTAAGTGTAAATCAAATATAAATATTTGAAAAACGGGTTTTTCAAATAGCTTTAAATTGACTTAATTCACCTTACTTGGAAATCTTGATCATGTATATGTAAGGCAAAGCTAATAAAACAGGATTTTTTCGAAATAATTATATTGCTTACTCTGCTTTCAGTGTAATTATTGTAAGCTCATTTAGAACTATTTTTATGCTTATATAATATATTTGTTTATTAACAAATGACTACCAAAATTAAAAACATATATATTGACCATCCTTAGCAAATGAAAATCTAATTTAATTTAATAATATTTAAGCAGTTTTATCAAAAGCCGTCGGCGAAAAAAAATCAGTTTCATCGAATAATATCTTTTTCACGAAACTCAAGCTCATGTTCTTTTATAGTGACTAAAATATAATGAAACGTCTATTTACGTTATCAAATAATAGCATAAAACAATTTTAAGTTATGGATATGTTATAATAGAAAATATATATTAAATATTGCTTTACTCGTTATCCAAATTACTATTTTAAAAGAAAGGGGCACCATTCATACAAATCGCTAAAGTTTAAAGTCTTTAGTCATCATCAAAGTCTCAATATTCTTTAATATATATTACCCCCTGTTAACTTTCGACCGCTTTGATGATATCGCTTCTCTCCTCGCTTTGTCCTACTTTTTTCTGGCATTATTATCTCTTTATTATTCTACAAAAAAATAAGTCTAAAAGTTCAATTATTAAAATCAGGCATTCATTGTATCATGCGTGAATGCATAGATCAAAAAAATATTTAATAATTAGGAAAACCATCTAACAAACGGTTTTAACATATTATATAATCATTAAGTATTTTTAAAGACGCCATACGAAAATCATTTTGCAATAAAAAAAAAATATTTAATCAAATATACAATAATAAAAAATTAACCTAATTCCAATTCGTAATTAATTAAAAATAATTGTCAATGGTTAAGAAATGTGATGTTATTATTTTAACTATATCAACAATAAAATTGTAACATTATAGTCTTAAAACATTTCATATTATATTTAAATTAAAATTATATAATATTTGGAAAAAACAGAATGTGACTTAAATCATTTTCTTTTTAGATTTGGGTAAAAAAATATTTTCTCTTACCACCACTCGAATATTTTAATTAAATATGAAAACATATTTTAAAAAGTTAATAACTGGTTCTTTAAAATCATGTAAATCGTTAAATATGATTTATGCAGGCTTCATCTAAATCATGAAAAAAAATTAAAAAAAGGATTTCCGTTTTTATTATTTCTGTATTAAATATTTAAAAAAATAATATATTAATTTACACAAACACAAAAAAAAATTCAAAATCTGGAATAATTATTTTATTTAAAATCTTATTGCATTAATATGTAAGTAAATAATTATTAAAATGTTTAAATCGACCACAAAAAAAAATTCACTTTTTGTAATTATTTTTTGGTACACGAATATTAATTATTTATTATGTTTTAGTATTTTGAAAAACATGCTTATTAAATATTAATAATTTGATTACAAAATACGCATCTAATGTTGAAAACAAAATTCAAATATGAAATTTTAATTAAATAAAAAAACTTTTCGGGATAAAACTTTTCTTAAAAGTTTTTTTATACAAACGAGTGGTTGATTTCTGCGACTTTTGGTGAAAACTTAAAACTGTTTATTGTTTTTTTTTTTATTATGTATATCAATGTGTTTATATGTCACACAGTGAGACGACATCCACCCGCGCCGCGTGTAAATCGGGGGAGCGAACCCAGAAAGGGTGGGGAACAATGCGTTGCAGTGGACCGCTTTTCGCGGCGCTCGGGACTAGACTGGCCCTACAGCTCCGACGCATGCGCGGTTCGACATACAGCCCACAGCCCGCATTCACCTACAGAACCTACTCAATTCATATGATTTTCTAAAAACAAAACATTATTTGATTTGCATCAAAATATCAATTACTTTTTTCCTATGAAACATTTAATTCGTGGTGTAACATTTACACAAGAAATCCATTCGTGGGTATTCTGCGAAAAAGCACTAAGTCAAAAATTTGCTGTTTTGACTTGATGAGGTTATACTGTTGAAAAAATACTCTACAATCTGCAAAAACGCACTAAGTCCTATCTACACTACAAGTCGAAATATTTTTTGTAATAAGTCAATATAACATAAATCCGTTCAGGGAAAAAGCACCAAGGGGCTTAATACAAATTCTCTGGATAACAACATTTTGAATGTATACAAATACTTGTAGACGAATACTAAATTTTATTTACCCATTGTGGGTTATCAATTCAAGGATTAATTGTATCTCAATAGAGACGAAGATGCAAATTGGAAACAGAATATGGTGATCGAGGTGTTTACAGGACTTATGACCTGTCATTGGTTGGGTTAAGCGCACGCTTTATGTAATAAAACATTCCCCATTCCACCCTTCTTACGACCACCATGTCTGACAAATTTTTGGAAGTTGTATATATGTTAATTGATGATAAGTTATCAATAACAATATTTCGGATGTATTCAGCGGAGCTTATGGAGCAGTACTGACTAGAGAAAATGTGAGATGGTTGGTTGGCGACATGATATCCTGGAGATGTCTAGTAAGTGATGTCTACGTGCATCACTCAAGGGCAAACATAGCAATTATTATTTTCTTTCTTTTCTCTTTTTACTAATTTATTATTATTTTACCTAATGTAATAGATACTGTACATAAGATAAAATTATTGCATAACTTTTTTAATTAAAGAAAAAAATATTTGTCACAAAGTGACTATAGTAGGTACAATGTGACTACAATTTGAATACCTGTATAAGCGAAAAAAAGTATAAGCGAAAATGCACTAAGTCATGTCAATCCACTATTATTTTGAAAAAAATGTGCTGATAGTTCAGTTATTATTTATTAAACCATTAAATAAAATGTAGTTAATAGATCAATGTACCATTTTTTCAAATTGGCTTTGTAATGTTTAGTATAAAAAAAATGTTATATCGTTACAAACTTTGAACTTCAATTATCTCAGAAGTAGTAATTTTGACTTAGTGTATTTTGGCAGAATACCCACGCGGTTTTAGCGGAAACAGTTTGATATTTCAACATTATCAAATGTTTAATTGAAATGGAAAAAAAGTTTTCGAGATAGGGTGAAGAACGCGGCTATCCGCGAGATCTGCAAGGTGGAGGATGTTGTGAGATGGGGCAGACAACGCAAAAGATACTGGAATGCGCACGTGCAAAGGATGGATCCCACCAGAATCCCACACGCTGTGGCGCATCAGATTCCTGCCGGCTGCCGTCCCCCCGGAAGACCGCCGAAGAGATGGAGAGATAGTTGGGAGTCAACCTCCCAAGAGAGGCTAGCCTGATTTCAGGAACAGACCAAAGGTCTATAAGGAGAAGAAGAAGAAGAAGAAGATGAAGCATCATGTAGGTGTGAGCCTTAATTATTTTTACACTCCTGTAACCTGCACCAGAAATTCATCATGACCGCCCGGCAAGTGGTTTAGTGAAATAATTTTCATTTCGTTGCATATGTTTCCTTTTAATTTTTCAATAGTCTCTGGGATGTTGATGTAAACTTTGCATTGAATGTATCCCCAAAGGAAAAAGAGGACAAATCCGGGCCAGTTAAAGTCATCTCTTTTGAATATCAGTTTTTGACAAAAAAAAATTCACGAACTGCGGCTATAGAGTCTCTGGAGGTGTGACATGTTGCGCGTCTTGTTGAAACCAGGTTCTTTGATTATAGACTGCGAAGTTCTGGCGCAAAAAACTTTAACATCGCAATGTACCGCTCTGTGTTGACAATAAGAAAGTGGCTTCCCTGAACTTCATAAAAATGTGGACCGATGATTCCTTTCGCTGATAATGCCACTCATACAGTAACTTTCGGTGAGTGTAAGGGCATTTAGAGCTTCGATTGAGGGTTAGTGTCACTCCAATATCTGCAATTTTGTCAGTTAACGTGACCGTTCAAATTAATGTGTGCCTCATTCGAAAAATAATGTTATTGAAGCTCGGAAATCTGTCTAGCATTTCGTCAGCAAACTGCAGTCTCTCAGCATGGTCACTAGACTTCAATGCTTGTACAATTTGAATTTTGTAAAGGTTTAAATTTAGATCCTAGTATAGTATGAGATTTAGAAATGTTCTGAGCACACTTAAGACACTAGACCGCTTTCGAGTGAACAGACCAAGTTGCTCTCGAATAGGCTCTCGTGCACGAGACTTAGTATTATAGGTTTATTAATTTTAGATAAACTTAAGGCGTTAACACTGTGGAATTCCGTAATGACGAATATTTCATTAATTAAAACACTGTTTTTCTTCCACTTTTGAGTTTATTTTTCTCGACATATTTCAAAGGCTTTACACCTTCATCATCGGGAGAATGTTATAATATAAACTAACCAAAATTCTTATAATATGAATACAAGAGCCTAGGAACATACATAACATGTGTTAGTTAACGTAGGCAGAGTAACAGGGACAAACATTACGCATTAAATTGCGAAACTTCCCTGGCTATAATTAAAGAATAAGGTTCTAGCAGGACGGAGCAACGTCACACACATTCAATGCGTCTCAGCCACGAGTTCGTGAAATTTTCCCTGGCAAAATTGATCTCCAGGAGAGGTGATAAGATGAGAGGTGTCCTAATTTGCCTCCACACAGTCCTGATTTAATCCCTATCGCCTTTTTCCTGTGGGTTTATCTCAAATCTAAAGTTTACCCCAATAAACCGACTTCCCTAGCGCATTTGAAAGAAAATGTTCTTCACGAAATGGCACCCATCACGAAATCAACCTGCCGAGCCAACATAAAAAAATTACTGTTCGACTAAATGAGTGCCGCGAACGCGGGGGTTTACATTTTGGCGATATTATAATTAATAAATATTTTTTTGATAAATGGCTTACTTTTTTTTAATCAATTCACTAAATATAAACATTCTTTTGAGAAACCTTTATACTCGTATATCCCTAAAGGAACCAAGAAATTAGTTTATTGTAAGTAATCATGCGATAGAAATTCAGTTGATATCCTAATAAGATTTGAAATATAAACAAAATATCGAAATTTTATCGTCACGTGTGGTTACATTTTTATTGCTTATGATATAGTCTAGTGCCACAGAAATAATAATTAAATCAAAGATATATGTGGTTTGTGAAATAACCACAACCGGCTAGAGGAAACCACTTTTAATTAGTTTTATAATAACATATTTTCGGGAAGAATATATACATATATAATATATACATTTGCATTTTGCACTTCCAACATTGACAGAGAAGTTTCTGGCCAAAAACCGCTAACTATTATATGCATTTGTCGATTTGCAAAAACCATATGATTACGTAAATAGAGTTAAGTTGTGGAAAAATATTGTCTGAATATGGACAACAACAACAATAAACCATCACGCCGTTTCTCCGCAGGGGTAGGCAGAAAGAATGGACCGCCACACTACTCTATCATGACATACCTCTCTAGCTTCCTCCACATTCATACAGCGAGTTATACACGCAAGTCGATTCTTTCTGAATATGTAATACCTAAGTATAATACAAAACTGATCACGGCAATTAAGTCACTATACACGGAAAGCACTGCTAGTGTCAGAGTAAGAGGGGATCTTACAGATTGGTTTAATATCAATAAAGATGTCAAACAGGGTTGTGTAATGACCCCGTGGTTATTTAATATATATTGTGTGTATGAAAGAGCTGAAAGGGTTGGATGTAGGTGCCAAAATGAACGGAGTGTCAGTAACCCGTTTATTGTATGCAGATGACGCTGTCCTACTTGCAGACAACGAGCATGAACTTGTCCTGGTGACTAGTATATATGAGATGTGCATGCGAAATGATCTGATGATGAATGTGAATAAGACTAAAGTAATGATTTTCGAAAAAGAAAAAATCAACAATAGCGTGAATGGTAATAATCTGAAGAAAGTAGATGAGTCTGTATATTTGGGGAGTAGGTTTACAAAAGATAGGCAAGTGGAGAGGGATACTGAAAGAAGGGTTGGGACTAACAACAAAGTGAATGGTGCACTTAAAGTTGTCATCGCAAACAAAAGCTTACCTATCCAAAAAAGCTAAAATGGCAGTGAACAATGGTGTTCATGGAAGCGATTCATGGAACTAGCAAAAGAAGGATAAAAAAAGAATAAATGCAGTAGAAGTGAGATTCCTTAGACGAATGTGGAAAACTGTATATGATAGTGTCGAATGAAAATATAAGAAGTAAATGCGGTGGAAATGAAAGTGTTATGAACAATATAATAAAAGGAACATTATGATGGTTTGGACACATGGAATAAAATATATATGTTAACGATGTGGACGGAACTTGAAATAGAGGAAGACCAAGGAAAACGTGGCACGATCAAATAAATCAAATATTGAATGTGAGGAGTCAGAGAAATCAACATGCGTGCAAGACACAATGTATGAATGTTGAGGAAGCAAGAGAAATATATCAGGAAAGAAAAGTATGGCAGAACATTCAGTACATACAGTGATAGTTAGTTAGTTAATTAGTTTTATTATATACCTATAATAAATAAATAAATCAACCATATTTATAATAATGATTAGAATATTGAATTTATTATTTAGACATACCAGCAAATCTGACCAACTTAATGAAACTCACAATGTCCGAAGTAAAATTCAATCAGACTTTTCAGATAGATTCAGAACATATAATGGCTTAAGTCATGGAGATGCTTTAGCATGCCTTTTGTTCAACATAGCTCTAGAGAAAGCCATAAGAGACTCGGGCATTGAAACAAATGGAACCATATACCATAATCTCTTAGAGAAACTTTCGTTGCTTTTGAGATGTCTGCCAGAAGAATGGGACTTTGCATTAATGAGGATAAAACTAAATATATGCCTGTCACAATGCTACCCATTAACAGTCAATCCATTGATATAAATACAAAAAATTACAAATTTTAAACTGTTGAACAGTTCACATACCTCGGCTTAGGCTCCCTAGTTAACAGAATAAATTATGTCAGCGATGAGATTGGGAAACGGATATTCGCAGCAAACAGATGTTACTTTGGCCTCAATAAACACTTAAAGTTTTGTTTACTATCCATAAAAACAATGACCATATTATATAAAATGCTGATTAGACCAGTTATATGCCTTAGAGACTTGGACACTCACTAAATGTGACGAAGTAAAGTTGAACTGCTTCGAAAGGAAGATCCCCGGCATAATACTCAGACCCTTTAAGGATGTTCAGATGTAGAGAAAGAGATACAACACAGAGCTCTAAGATCTATACCAGGACACCAGCGTGGTCAAGTTTATAAAGATTAACAGACTGTGCTGGATAGGGCACCTGCACCGCATGGGGGAACCCCTAAAAAGAGTGCTGTTTGACAATTCAGTAGGGCGAAAAAGCAACAGCGGGCCGAGACTGGGATGGTTGGATGGTGCTGTGGCAGACGGGATGGAGACGTTTCTCGGAGGAGGCTAAGACCCACTAAGGGTTGTAACGCTGAAGAAAAAGAAGAAGAATATTAAATATCTAAAAATAAATTAAAGATATAACAAATGTTTTTTTTTTTGTATTTATGAATGTGTACTTTTAATTTTAAAACTAATTAAGTACTTAATTATTGAGTTAAAAAAATATTAAAAATAAAAACTACCCTTTACGTCGAATTGCCTCGCGCTGTAATGATAACGATTAAACAAAATTTTGCGATTTTTTTTATTTGCCGATGATCTGAAATTATTCCTGGTAATTAACAATCTTGACGACTGTCTACACCTCCAGTTGGACATTAATAATATTGTTAACTGGAATCACAGTAATCAAATGCAATTCAATATCTCTACTAGGGCATTGAAAACTGTTTATTATAGATACACAATGAACAATCAGCAACTAGCACATGTATCTATGATGAGAGATCTCGGGATCATCTATGAGAGTATACTGACTTTTCGTGCACATATCAAGAGGATTTGTGGCACTGCACTAAGGATGTTGGGCTTCATCGTCCGGACCAGAAGAGCTTTCAAAGATCCTCATGTGCTCACAGTCCTATACAACGCATTGGTTCCGAGCAGACTCGAAAGTGGTTCTGTGATATGGAGTCCTCACAAGGCGAGATATTCCGTTACGCTGAAGAGGATTCAGAAAAAATTTCTCGAGGTATCTCTACATGAGGGAGAATGGTAGCTATCTGTGGCTCTATCCCAGGGCATTTCTTTTGGGAATACTTGCGACCAACTCTCTGCAGCTTCAAAGAGATGGGCATCTCATAACCCATTTCTTTAGATAACTCGGGGGATATTTAGAGAACTCAGTCGTGCTGGAGGGTGTTCGGCTTTTTGTCCCTGATAGATATCTCCGACAGCGACAGCATAGATTGTTTTCCCTACCGGCCGCCAAAACCAACCTGCCTCTGGTGTCACGGGTGGGAAGAGCAATGAATCTGCTGAATGCGGTCTCCTCGGAGATTGACGTCTTTCATATTAGTGAAAGTACGTTCAGAAGGCAAACACTCTTAATTCTGGAGAGTATCTTGTCTTCCTAATGTCAAACCATCTCTCATGCTTTTCTGGTAGTAAACTATACACAATATATTATTTTATCTGTTCTCAATAGATGCCTTAAAAATTTATTTTGTATTGATGAAATAAACTGATTTGATTTGATTTGAAAATTATTCAAAATAAAAATAAATGGAAACAAAGCAAAACAGTTTTGAAATAACTTTATTATAACAGCAAATAAGGTACATTTAATATTACTAGGTTAAATATAGGATCCAGAATCAAAAATATATACATATAAGTATTTGTGTAGTACAATTTCTATATTCACTACTATTTATGTAATTTACTGAGCAGACATAAGCAAATAAAATAAATAATAATCTACTGATTCTCCTGTCCGATATTCATTTTTAACTATACTGTTTTTTAACTATATATTCCTTAATATTACAAGATTTTAAAGAGTCGGAACTGAAAATCTGTTAGTTTATTTAAAGTTAATAGTAATGATAATTCTATAGATTTTTTAAACAGGAAATAAAATCTGCTAATTAGAGTTATGCGCAAGTGATTAACCTATCGGCTTACCCGCTAGTTTAATCACTTGCCCATAACAACCTTCTCCAATTCACAGTAAAAACAAATACAATTTTTCCAGTAAGCCGATGAGTTAATCTTAAAAATTCTTTGAGAGTTTATCAAATAACATTTTTACATTAATTATATTTTGTACCAAAAACCACACATACTAGCTTTATATATTTTTCCTTCTATATTCGCCTTCACCGTGTTGTAAAATTATATTTAAATGTATATATTTTTAAATAACTTTTAAATAAACAACAATCTTACGATTAAAAAATAATGAAGGCAATTTTTTTTTAGGTGGTTTAAAATATGTACACACATATCAATAAAGATGGATGTTGTTCTTCTGAAACACATTTATGAGAAATAATTAAGTGTTATATTAACAAAATAATGTAGCATATTTTTTATTACTTAATTAAAGTAAGATTGCGTAATATAATTAAATATATATCATTCTTATCTGTGATAACACTGTCCTGTTACGGCTGATCTCACGCAGGTTGTGTCTGAATTCCAATTACTATTAATAGTTTTATCACTGTATTTTTACAGTATGTTGACACATTCAAAAACTCATCCTGGCCTCCGCATAGTAATATGTAGATCGAAACAAAATTCGTTTACCCCAATATGATGTTGAAATGAATCAAGAGTACGCAGTTACATTATATTATTTCTATTTAAGACAATATTATGAGAAATCAATATATCTGAAAAACAACTTAAAATTCTATATCTGTTTTTTACTTGGCTATACGAGTATATATACTCAACCAAATAACCTATTATGTGTTGAATATGTTTTATATTCAAATGCCTAAAGAAAAATGGTACCACATAAGTGTGAATAATTTCTTACTAATGACAACAAATGATTACATCATGTTTTCTAAAAACAATGTCATTTAATGAGCTGAACATTAAGCTTATCTACAGCAAAACGGAGATTAAAATTTATTTATGATAAACTACTTGATGTGGTTATTTTTTCTCGATTGCTGTCATATGTTTAAAATAAGATATCAATTGATACTGCAAAAGCCACGTCATTGATTCTTAAAATTGTATGATTAAATTTGTTGTAACTGGTACATGTGTATATTTCATAGCACTCAAAATGTCCAATAGCTTTCGAAACAAAGGAATGAGTTTTTAATAAATTGGGAAAGTAAAATAATACAAATAATCTTTATTTCTATCTAATAAGTAAGTGTACATATATTAAATCATTCTTTATATGGCAAGAAAATTAAATTAAATCAATTTTAAGCGGAATGTAAATATATGACACTATTTAACAATATATTTTTTTATCAAGTAATGCGATACAAACTATATAAACACTAAATAAATGTAAAAAATATATTATTCTGTAACCTAAAACTGAAAAACAAATAAAATAAAAAGTACGAAGAGAGTGTACTTGGGTAGAAAGGGGGAGTGATTAATGTTTTAAAATGTAGATCAAAATAAAATAATCAGAGTTACATCATCAATACAGTGTATAGTTCCTATTAACAATTGAGTTATCGGAAACATTAATACTGCAATGCATATGTATACTTTAACTGTCCCGAAATAGGTTCACTTATTGTAAATAATACATATTTTTATCTATTCATAATTTGAAAATGAGAATTCACTTTCAGATAACAAACTTTTTAAATCATAACCACATCATCTTTATGTTTATAAATTTACCCATATAGATATTTAAATATAATTTCAAATGAATCATTAACAAAATCAAGTCAAATCTTCAATGAATAAAGATCTAGTCATTATGCTTAATGTTTTATTTCTTTTAGTTTTATTTAATTAATAAATAGGATACAAATATATTTGGTTTACATATATTATAATATATAAAATATGAAATAATTTTAAAAAAAGAACATGTTCATTTATTTTATAAATGGGAACCCGTACAAACAAAGAAGTGAACTAGATACACATTTGCAGATGAATTAAATAATATTAGAAAACTATTTTAACAAAGGATGTATAGAATTTACACAATAATTCAAGAAAACATTAAGTAACAAATTGATTTCCAAGATTTCCTCTCAAGTGTGACAAAAATATACAATATAAAAATCATGTAATTGATGCATAAGCATGTTTGGTACATGGTAATTAGTTTAATATAGTTCAAATTAATAATTTTTAGTACTGTGCTATTGGCTTAACACATAAAAGAGTGCTGACACAAAAATAAATTTGATGTTAAAGCAAAACATACTGGAAATTATTTTCTTAAGTCAGATGTGTAAAACCAAAAAGTGACAATCATTATGAAAAGCCTCAGGGAAAAAAACCGTCGTCACTATTAAATTTCTAGTAACGTATTGAAAAGATTTAATCTTCTATAGAAGAATATACCGATAACTATCAGCAGGCAGACAATGAGAATATCTTTAACATTGTCCAATCCCGAGGCCGTTTCAATCACCTCGGCTACGACTTCCTCTATCGGGGGGGTGGGCGGCGGAGCCTGGCTCGGCATTCTCTCCTCTTCTCCTTTCAAAGCTATCTGACTCAACACTGATTTCTCCTCGTCCGTGAGAGGCTGAGCAGCCGTCTGAGACAACAATAGCGAAGTAAGCCCACATTGAGGACAGTCAAAGACCCTTGATTTCTTCGCGAGAGCGCGTCTTTCTGCTGGGGTATAATCCAATGACCCGATTGTCCTCTCTGAAGGTGTCGGCATAAAGGCGATCAGGGCCAAGAGGGCTGTCCTGATGGACCACGAAGGTTGCCAGGTTTCAGGATGGTGGCCCGAAATTGACAGACAAATCTTTTTGTTTACTTCGAATCGCCCGTTGGGTGTCAGGAGTATTATATGCGGGGGCTGCATGGGATATTCCTTCGGTAATATAATCCTTCCATGGTACACACCATTTTCAAATTCTGTGCTTTTCGGACCTTGAATTGTAAAATGCCATTCGAACAAATTATCTTCTAATGGACGAGCGCAGTATTCTTCGGTTGCTTCCGCTAATTCAATCGCTTCTCTCATTAAACGTTTAACGCCAGGACATTTCGTGTTATACCGCTCTTTAAACTCCTGCATTGTTGAACAAATAATTCACGCACAGCAAACAACACACAAGAATTTCGTATTATCGTAAGATTTAGGTGATCTGTCAAATCGTTCCTTTTTTTATTACTTGCTTTGACTTTTTGTCATCAGTATTCTGTACCATAAAGAATTTCACACAAAAATGCATAAACAAGAAAATCAGCAGTTCAAAAAATTAAAAGTGAAATTTTGATTTAATCTGTATTAAAAAAGTAATATAATATTTATATTTGCGAGAAAAACAAATTTTCCGAAAACCCATAAAATATTTAACTGTTGAATATTTATTTTTGCAGAAAAATAATGTTAATACTTCTTAATATGTGTAACAACTTTCAGAATCTATATACGTTGAGGGTATCCAAGGCTTTGCAAAGGGTTTATCAATGATTTTATACATATTTATACAAAATCATTGGTATTTCTAAAGCTATTTTTTTTACAAACGAGGGTGGTATAAATTATGTCAAAGAGGCAACTACTGGTGGCATTGAGAGATGACAAAGTGGTTGCGCTATGCCTGTCAGATCAGTTGTGATTGACGAAGTGCTAAATAATGACATAATCATAATGTTTCTGCAGGTTTCTTTTTTTGTGTTATAATGAATATAAATAAAAAATGTTTAAACACCATATATAATATACATCGCACTAATATTTATAATGTGATACAAGTCTTAAGCAATACTTCGTATAGTGTTAATTAAGAAATATTTAGAAGATTATTTAAGGATCCCATATTTTTACATCCCATGTTTGAATATATAGACCACTCATGATTAATTAGTATTTTGATAGTGACATTAGACAAAAACATGATACTGATTTGTAGTATTGTAGAAAAATATGTTTGATTCATGATTCTCGTGAAATATTGAATTTGATAAGTATAATAATCGTTCAAAAAATTACTTATTTATTTAATGTTTATCTTTCGTACACTCTACCTTTTATGTTGAATATGATTTCAGTATCGGATTTTGGCCTAGTTGGACTTGGACTTGAATCTTCTAGTTTACAGAGGTTCAGCTCTAAAAACTATTCCTCTTACGTATGTATGAAACATTGTTGGAAATGTAATTTTTTAGTTGCTTTATGTGAGGGGTAAAAGTCCAGAATGCTCCTCCAAAGGAGGGCGAGGGAAGATTTAAGGCTTATGCTGAGGTCTTACATAATTTTCGGTCAGGTGACGTGTCTTTAATATCACTCCCGTAATAGTGTTTCCCGCACACACATAGTATACCTACGTATACCTAAAGTGGTGACCCCGACGTGATTTATAAGTTTGTGTGGGAATAATGGCTTACAGTGCTAGTGGCGGTTACGGGGCTACCCCCGAGCCCGAAGTGTGTACGGTTTCTCTTAACACCAAAATTCCGGATTTTTGGGATGAACATCCTCGGCTTTGGTTTCACCAACTGGAGGCAATTTTGGCCCCACAAAAAATTAACGACGATAATAAATACCTAATTCTGGTCGCGAAATGGGGTAAAAATGAACTGCAACAAATCAGTGACATATTAAACAACCCTCCGGCAGAACACAAATATCTGGCGCTGAAGAATAGACTCCTTCAAGTCTACGAAGAGTCAGAGACCCAGCAACTCCAACAAATTCTCGGGGAGCTGGAATTAGGCGATCAGAAGCCTTCGCAACTCCTGCGACGGATAAAAGAGTTGGCGATTAACAAACTCTCTGACGAGACGCTCAGGATCCTTTGGCTGGGACGTCTCCCACAAACCGTTTGTGCGGTCCTGACCGTCTGCGAAGTACAAGAGATGGAGAAGCTGGCACAGATCGCCGACAAAGTAATCGAAACTACAAGAAGCTCCGAGATTGCTGAGGTTAAGGCGCATTCATCGTCGGCCATTGAGATGCTGACGCGTACCGTGGAAAAGCTGCAATTGGAAATAGCCAGCTTACGACGAGAACCACGAGACCGCGAGCGACGACGCTCAACTTCAAGAGCCCGCCGGTCAACCTCCCGAAATTTTTCCCGTGCACCAGAGCCTGGCGATCCCAATTACCTGTGCTGGTACCATTTCAATTTTGGCCCAAAGGCTCGCAGGTGCCAAGATCAGTGTACCTACAAGTCAATAAATGCACTAGCTACCGAACTGACGTGTCTTTAATATCACTCCCGTAATAGTGTTTCCCGCACACACATAGTATACCTACGTATACCTAAACAGGCAATGGAAAACAGTTTAGAACGGCATTGTAGATTACGATGGGATCAGTCTCATTATTAAAAAATAGCCTGTTCCCGAGGGAAAGAAAAGAAGAGCACTGCTAGAAAAAGTTGTGGTAGAATATAACATTCTGTGTAAGATTATTTTGTTTGGCGGAATACGTGGTGGGCTATCAGGGAGAGTTTTTATATCTGCATTGGTTGCGGGAGGGGTTAAAGAATAAATTTTGATTCGTGATTCTAATGAAATAAATTAAATTAAATATATTATATTTCATGAGTATAAAAATTATTTTAAAAAGTACTTACCTATTTAATGTTTATCTTTCATACACTCTACCTTTTATGTTGTCTGTGGTTTCATTATATGTCGGATCTTGGTCGAGTTGGGTTTTGAGTGGTTTCGCTGAAAAATTTGGTGGTGGATAGCAATGCGAGGAAGTGGTTTTATTGGCGGTTCAAAAATGTCGCGAGTGTGAAGGGTTGTTTGTTAAATCAAACGTATTTAAATGACGTCCACGAAGGCCTCAAAACACGAAGTCGAAATGGTGATTCGAAACCGTAAAACTGTCATAAAAGACGGAGTCATGACAATGTCTGGAATAGGAGACCCTAGTGTTTTTCATGCCCTTGTGGTTATTTTTCTAGAGTTTTTCGCATGGGGGCTACTTACGATGCCCATTATATCGGTGTTGAACGCTACATTTCCGGATCATACGTTTTTAATGAACGGATTAATAATGGGAATCAAGGGCATTCTTTCGTTCCTCAGCGCGCCCTTGATCGGAGCCCTGTCGGACGTGTGGGGGCGCAAATTCTTCCTGCTTATAACCGTATTCTTTACTTGTGCTCCGATTCCTTTGATGACAATAAACACTTGGTGGTTTTTCGCGATGATAAGCATTAGCGGAGTGTTTGCTGTGACATTTTCCATTGTATTTGCGTATGTTGCCGACGTGACCTCGGAAGCCGACCGCTCACGCGCGTACGGGCTGGTGTCCGCGACCTTCGCCGCCAGTATGGTCATCTCCCCCGCGCTGGGCGCCTACCTCATGGACGTTTACAACGAGACGCTGGTGGTCGCCATGGCCACGGCCATCGCCATCTTGGACGTATTCTTCATCCTGGTGGCCGTGCCCGAGAGCCTGCCCGAGAAAGTTCGGCCGAGCTCATGGGGTGCGCCAATCAGCTGGGAGCAGGCTGACCCCTTTGCAGCGCTGCGTAAGGTGGGCAAGGACCGCACCATTCTCATGCTGTGCGTCACTGTATTCCTCTCCTACCTGCCTGAAGCTGGCCAGTACTCTTGCATTTTCGTCTACCTCAAGCTGGTCATGGGTTTTGGTGTTGTGCAGGTGGCCGTGTTCATTGCCACTGTAGGCATTCTCAGCATCGCTGCCCAGATCATCCTAGGCTTCCTCATGCGCACTCTGGGCGCCAAGCACACCATTATGATAGGACTCCTGTTTGAGATGCTGCAACTCATGTGGTACGGCTTCGGCAGCCAGACATGGATGATGTGGGCCGCTGGAGTGCTAGCCTCAGTTTCGTCTATTACCTATCCGGCCATCAGCGCCTTCGTGTCCATCAACAGCAACGTGGACCGCCAGGGAGTGGTGCAGGGTATGGTCACGGGGATGCGTGGCCTGTGCAATGGTCTAGGGCCCGCCATGTTTGGAGTCATTTTCTACTTCTTCCATGTGGATTTGAATGAAGACCACCTGGGCAACAAGATCCACCGCAACTACACTGAGGGAGAGGCACGCTACGTCCGCCTGGTGCCAGGCCCGCCTTTTGTGTTTGGAGCGCTACTGGTAATCTGTGCGCTGCTAGTGGCAGCCTTCATCCCTGACGAGGGGCCGCGCCGGCCCAGCCTGGAGCTGCACTACGAGGTGGAGCGTGGCCGGCGCGTGGCAGGTCCTCTGTCCCCGCTCATGGCCTCCGACTCAGCCGCGCTCTAATTCTCCGCTCATTCCTGATGGTTTGTTTTGGTTACCTCCATAATATAAACATTTGATCAAGGTAATTGGATTATCGCTCGCCTCGATAACTAAACTGCCACTTATGATTCTGAGTTCTCCTTGCCATCCAATGACCGTGTTCGACAGAGACGATCTTCCGCGTTGTTTAAATCTAGGAGTGTTTATATTATACTTATACATACTAAACTTGTAAAAGCTGTGAATATTAACTAATTTATTGTAATTTTTATTTAACTGTATCACCCTCGTTACGCTTGTAGTTTACGTTTTAATAAAATTCAAACTGTTAGTCTTCTTTTTCTTAAGTGTTAGGTGCATACATTCCATAAGCTACTTTCTTCACCCGCTTTATCTAAACTTTTTCACCGTTTAATGAATACATTTAGAATTCTAACAAATTTATTTAATTTCTGTATTAATAGCAACATCTTTTTTATTTTATTAGTATCTGCCACACTGCACAATCTATTTACTTTACCTCCTTCAATATTGATAGTCTTATTGGTACTGCTGTTACTACCTGCATGTGAAGCTGCCTTCCTCCACTTGGAAGATTAAAGCATTTTGAGTACTTACATATAAGTTGTTATAAATTTCATCTTTTAGTAGGGTCAATTACTTGCGTAGTGCTTTCTACTACTAGCTTGCAAGCTTTGTCATTGAAACTCTTCAAAATTTGTCTCCCAGAAGACATCCCCATTATTCTATTTAGGTAATGGAGGTTTTTCATTGATAAATTAAACGTGTTAATTCTTGTTTGGAGAATCATGGTCATAATAATACTATAGAATAATGTATTCAAGATATGGCAGACAAGTATTTTCTAATGATTTGCTGATTGATAGCAAATTAACTCGATCTATTAACACATGGTAAGTTAATTGTATCCTACATTTTATGTGAACATTTATTATTATACCTATTTAGTGAATACTTTGTACTGATTAATTATCAGATACAGATCTTACGTAGTACCATTTCTTATCTTTATTTTTTCTTCTTCTAGGTATATAAATTTGAAATCCTTAGTTACTTATTTTTATTTATATATCTTCTACAGCTTATTTTTACTTTCCTATTAACTAATAAAATTTATGTTTGAAAAGTATTATTTAAATTATTGAATATTTATTTAGTGTGGCTTTTATTAGTTTCTGAATATTTATAATAATTTGTGTACAAATAGTTTTAAACTAAAATATATATATATAATAGAGATCACTTTGGCTATTCCAACAAAGGCATCTAATACAAACAACCGTGTTAACAGAATGTCAAATTTCAAGGTCATATACCAACTTGGTTACTTTTTTATTTTTATTGAAAACATTACGACATCTTTTAAAATTACCGGTTTTCTGTGATCCATTGTGGTGTTTCGAAAGCGTGTATTTTTTTTCCTATAAACAAAATAACAACTCATCTCCTCAGTTTGTATTTATGCTATCTTTGCGTGTCATTTAATAGAATTCAGTTTGAAAAATAATTGTATTTAACTAAGAGTTTTATCTAGTTCCTGTTTAGTGTTCAAATACAGGGTCTTTCAGAAATAAAAATCGGTTTTCATTTGTTTTAATTTGTAACTATTTTCAATGTATTTACAATGAAGCAACAGTAATATCACTTTTCAAATAATTTATTTTCTTTGAAATCAGAAGTCATTGATCAATGTTTGTAATAATTTTTTTTTTCTTAAACTATATATTTAATTTGTTGACATGTTAATAATATTCCCAATGCATTTTGAATGTGGAATAACTTGTAATTTTAGTATTTTCTATAAAACATCACTGGAATGCAATTTTTTTTAAATTAGCATGTTGATGGTAAGATTAATGTTTTTAAAATTAGTTTACCTTCTTAAAAATCTTCATTATTGTATTTTTAATTGCATCACATCCCTTTTTAAAAAGTATAAATAAGTATTTTGTTTATTAACTGTTAAATTTACAACACTTATATTTTATTAAACACTTTTTAAGAATTTTGTTTGTAACATCGGTTGGCGTATCAGCTATTCAACATTCTCAAATAGTGTATAATAAAAAATTGTCTATATTATATGTATTGTAAATTTAACAGTTTATAATGTTGAAGTATCATAGTGTTTCAGCCAAAATAATGGACTATTTTGTTTTTGGTAAACTAAATATGTTTATCTTGATTACAAAAATTAATTATTGTGCACTAGAAAAAAGGTATAAACTATTTTTCCCCTCCTTAATTGCCGAAATGAGAGGATCCATATGAATAACAATGTTTAATAAAAAAAATTGTTTTGTGAATTTCTGCTTAATGGAAATGTTAAGGTTTTCACAGATCAACGATGGTTCTCATTATTCACCCCATCTTATATCTGTGTCATTCTTATTTCGCATGATCGCAAAATATATGTATATTAATTACTTTAGCTGTAAAATGATAATTAAATGTTTATATTTAAAAAAAGAGTGCAATAGAAATTTCTTAACATATTTTCCATTCTCCGTGATACACTGAGTAAACAAGTTTGGTTTCTCTGAGGCTCTGTATTTCACTGATAAGGTTTACAGTTTCATGTAAATGGGATCTAGAGTATCACTCAGAACAGTTCTTTCTTATAGACAAAATTCAGTATTTTAACAATTTTCTTTGAGATTAGGTTTAATCTGTTTTGAAAAGTGATGTCGAGTTGGGTAAGTATAATATTATTAGCATAATGTGGCGTACTTTGATCTCTTCAAACTCACCCCATATTATGATATGAATATTTCTGTAATGTGATATGTAATTTTTAGTAATTATTATAATAGGTAGATACTGTGCAATATATTTTTTTTATGATACCACAATATCAGTTTCTTTGTATTGTATGTATGTAACTACCAAATGGACACATTTAAATTTAATGATTTAGATGCATACTCAAATATTTTATTATTATTATTTGCAACCTGTATCGAGACTGTATGAATTTATCACCACGCATTCGTCACACGTTATACAAACATTGATATGGTTTAGGTGGCATTATTGATTGTGCCTGCATACAAATAAAATATATTTCCAGTGAAACAGTTTAATAGAAAATCTGTGTGAACAATGTAGTTTAATATTTAATAAAAATATAAGAGAAAAGAAGGGTCCCTTATTAATTATAATACTTGTGGAAAAAATTGGTAGATTAATGAATTTAATTTTAAAATTGCAATAATTGAATATACATGATTTCCATCGAGATCTTCTATGATGGACACATTTTTTTTACAATACGAGTATATAATTCTGTTTCATGTGTTATAAAAATGTATTTCTGTTGTTCCACACCAAATATCAGTACAAACGTAAAAAAGTATAAAAAATTTGGTGTTCAGAAGATGGCTCATCGATCATAGTGTATTTTTTTTTATGTATATGATATTGTTTATAATTTATGTGATTATAAATAAATATTTCTTTCAGATGAATATTTTGCAGTTAAATTTGTTTGATTGATTTACCTACTACTGAAAAATTTATAAGTCATGGAATATCATAATAAAAACTATTTTAAAGTATAATTATGATAATACTAAAGATTTGTAAAATTATTGAACTGTTAAGAGAAACACGCAAGTAAAAAAAAAATGTATTTGTTGGGAGCATTCGGAGAATTTGAATACATTAAACACGTGGCATTATCAGATTAATAAATTGAACTAGTATACGTTAGATGATATTTTAAATAGGTGCATTTCGATTGCTAATACGCATTTTAGATTTGTTCAGAATAACACTTTAAATGTGATTCATGTAATTGTGCATATGAGTCGTGTAATTACGTCTGGACATGTCATTTGCAGGTCTGCGAGGTCATCCAAAGTTTTGTGACACTGAATAACTAACTTCCAAATTGTTAATGCTTTATTCTGAATATCTGTATCTATTCATGGTTTCCCAAGTAAATTATGCGATAACCGAAATATAATCTATGTGAAATTGTAATCATCCTTAACATTTTATGATTAAATAGATTGTACGCAGCCTCGAATAAAATGGGTTATATTTCGTGTTACTTTATGCTTTAAAAAAACTGGTTAGAAATCATTTTGCTTGCCTTTCCAGAAACGTTTTGAAATAATAAAATATGAAAATTGTTTGCGCGCTAATATGTACACAGGTGATCCATCTGTTTGGATGTCGCGTGTAATATGTTTATATTGGCTTATCTTTTGTGCAGGTGTATGACTACATCGTAGTACATATTGCTAGGAATTACAGATTTTTTAAATCTTCACGCTTCCAAGTTTTGGCTTATACGGGGACACAGTTTTTTTATTTTTTTTTAAGAAATCTCATTCATGGAAAAAACTTTTGGGAATTATTTTATAAATTGTTATTTTGATCACCTTACTCATGATAATTGTTATTTATGGGCTTGGTCACAGTAAAATTCTGTTCATAGACAGGTTTCTTCCATTTGTAACATTCCTGTGTGCCACATTTGATGCTAGTTCCACCGTGAGCTCCTTAATTAAGTCAGCTTTATCTATTAGGGTGACGCCGTTTGACATTCTTTGAGCACTTCCCATTAAAATAATCTATTCCACAGGTAAAAAAAAATGGGCAAACATTTGTGTAAAAATGGGAAAATTGTTACAAAAGTAGGTATATACTCGTAACATAATGCGAATCAACAAATCTGCTAATGTCCCTTTGTCTAAAGCTCGGTGCATTAACCCTATAATCAGCCCATATTAAGGTTGTCTCGCGTCATAATAACATTGTAAATTCACAAAACACTTGTGTATACAGATAGTACTCCTGCAAGGCATTAATTAATTTGGTAAATACGCGACACATGAAAATGGCTCAGGTACATGTTGATTAAATCTTTTAAGTTCTTGTGAAACATTCTTCACTCGGTTATCTTAAGTATTATTATTCTAATAAAATATTTTTTGTTATAAGTACTTATACATTGGAGTTAAACCAGTTTTCTTCCATGCATACTATTTCAAGGAATTTTCCTTATTTGTTTAACCAATAATGCGTTAAAATAGCTATTTATATTCACTTACGATTCAATGTCAGTATTCAACTTATTTTTATATAAATAATTCGTATGTGTGAAGATAACCTTCTAGTGTTGTTACCTAACTAGCGGCCAATGATATCTGTCAGAATTCAGATTGTGAAACCTGGTGTGTTTCTTAGAAATTTGTGTGAAAAAATTAAACACAAATCAAATCATTAAATGAATTACCTTTTTACTAAGGAACATTAATTCATATCTTTCAAATTGCCCGCTGTCAAACCAAGTTACCTTTGTATTTATTTTTTTAATACGTTATAGTTTGATCCTTGGAGAAACTTATTTGAAGTCGTTTTGCCTTTGAAGCCCCAATTAAACTAATCGCAAACATCACATATTCTAAATAATTAATATATTTATTATTTTTAATTCATGAGAATTCTATTAATAAACATTGTGAAGTTATGATTTTCACTCACTCAAAACACATGTGCATTAATCTCAATGAGAATGCAATTAGAGTCAGTAAAAATAAAATTCAAAGTAATCACGATCAGATATTTCATATATGAACAAGTATTTTTTATTCTATAAATGTTAAAGACAGTAATGAATCATGCTTATTACTGTTATGTATTATAGCATGCTTCCAGATATTGATAATAAAGTATTATCTTTTCTGATAAGCATCCATGATAAAAAAAGATTTTTAGATTTGTTAGAAGTTATTTGCTTCGCCATTATAGTCTGTTTAAAAATATAACTGCTAATCATTCAGATTTACCATATGTAAGTTGCATTTGGAACTTTTGTGAAAACAGCTATTGATCAATGCGTGAGAAATACTTACACGTATGACAGATTATGAAACGGCATAGTAGTTCTTACTGTGAAAAATAATAAATAAATAAAAATGTATGATTAATCTATTTAATGTCATTAGTAATATAAAAAAACAACACATTTTTTATTAGTTTACATTTTTAATAAACCTAACTATTTCAATATTGTTAAGTTATATTTGATTTTTTAAGAGATTTTCCTGTTATGAAAGTAACTGGATAAATCTATTATTTAGATTTTTACAACATCAAGAAATCAAAGAATAATACTAAACGTTGGACTATAGACCGTTTTATGGCATTCAAACGATAAAATAAAAAGCTAAAAATAATATTGAGATATTCTATTAAAAAGTACATCATGCTATTTTGTTGCAAAAAAATATACACTATATATGGTCTGTTAGAATGGATCCACATAATCTGCAAGATAATGACAACAATTAACGTAATTAAGGCTATTTTGTACTATTTTATAATCGTACAATGTTATTAATATGAACTATAAACTCTCAAAACTAGAACACATGCATTACATTTTAAACACTATTTATTGTAAATAACCTAACAAACTTGATATTTATATTATCCTGTGATGCAAATCAGAAAGGAAACTTTAAATGATTCTTTAAAAAATTGCAATACTTATTTTAAAATCATATCTAAAATAGTACATTTCCTTTCCTTTACGTTTTACTTGCTCAAACCATTTTTTTTAATATATAATAAAACGGCACAAATGAAAAATTCATAGTAAAAATTATCATACACAAGAGGTTTGCGAATTATTACCAACTGTTCCACATGTGCCAAGAAATTATTATACAACATTTTAAAGATATTTTTTGGCAAACAAGTTATAGTAAAAAAATATATATATTAATTGCGCTGTGGCCAAGTCAAGTTCAGTCACCGGTGAAGAAAAGAGCATTAATGAAGCGTATTGTGACATTCACTTGTTGAATAAATCTTAGATACATAATCCTAGAGGCCATCATAGTGTGACTCAGCTTTGAGAAAGTCTTACAATCAAATCTGAACATTTTTCTAGTGAATCGAATTGAGAAATTCAAAAGCCACAATGTGAAAAATAGATTGGTATAGCTTGTAACTGAGAGAATATGTAAAAAAGTATTGATCAACGTTTTTATTTTGTTTGATAATTTTGCCTCTGATTCTGGTTCAATCAATACATTTATAACAAGGCACTCCTAAAATATAAGCATAACTTGTGTAATAGAATTTACCAAAAAACGAGTCGTAATGTCTAAAATCAGTTGTTAACATTTCCATAACTGTATAAAAACAAAACTAAATTTAAAAACTTTTTTTTTCAAAAAGTTAAATTTTAAGCATTTTAATTATGTGCTGAAAATCTAAAATTATCAAATAAATTCAAGTTATAAATTAAAACAATTTCTTCACACTAAACATACTTTAAAAATAATATTGAAAAAGTACCACAAAAGCACATTAAAAATAAACATTATTTACAGTTATTTTTTCCATCATGAATTATAAGACCAATTGTTTCCATAATGACTGTTACCTTCTATGTGGGTTAGCAGTTAGCTTGATGGTACAAACGTTGTATATTTTATATATAAAATATACAACATAAATTTCAGCATAATAGTGTAAAATTAAAATAACATTATAAGATGAAAATCATTAGAAAATCATCAGTTATTACATAACTATATAATATTGAGTTATTTTAATATATTATTTAAAATTTAATTCTATAGCTATGTAGAGTAAATTCCTCATCAATAACTTTTTTAATAATATCCAAACAAAAATTCTAAAATGTAGAAGAGCTGGTGATCCTGAAATAGCCAAGATCTAAGGCAAAAGTCAGTAACTTAAAAATATTTATTTTTCAAATTAAACTAAGTGTAATAATTTATGCTGATAACATGCAAGATAATATGCTGCCAAATAATTGTGGTTAAATGTTTGTGGTTTATGTCACAACTTCCTCAAGTTATTTACATCAGATAAAGAACGGTTTCTGGAAAGACAATTAGAATAATTTTAAAAAGAAAAGATTTTATGCATCGGACACGTAAAACCCATCAAATAGATAAAAAAGAAAAATGTTCAGAAATTATAATATTAAAATGATGAAAACATAGCATGACCAAGCACAATATTAAATACATAATTTTTACAAGTTAAAGCAATCGATTAATGCACAAAACAAAATGCTCCGTCTGCCGACTCCTAGTTATACTTTTAAATTAAATATCTTTATTAAAGCGTCCCTTTGAATTTGGATGAACGTATTAATTCATGTGTAGTCAGCTAATGATATGTCCAGTCGTCCCATTCCACTACAGCGGTAATCAGAAGTGACCTCGCAGAGAAAATAATTTCAAATGATCTATCATTGTGTACCGCATCCGAATGAAGATTAAATCAAGATTCAAATTATTTATCCATAGTGGATCAGTACATTATTCAAATAATATTTATTGATTATTCAAAAAAGGAAACAGCTGACCTCTATATAAATCAGTGATAAAATTTCGAGTAATCATTTTTCAAATATAAGCAGTAGGAGAATAAGAGATGAAAATAACATATTTTAGTTTGGTGCTCTTATAAAAATGCCATCACACTGCCAGTTATAACCGTATTTATAACCAGTTCAACTCGACTATGCCATACATTTTAAAGTCAGAGTTTTATAAAAAGTAGCAGCAAAATCATCTAGTCATGCTTACTTCTAAAAGTGATGCATCTTTCGATTCCACATTCTTTATAACTACATTGCTCACACGTACACACACTTTAGATAAAATTATCTATCATGTCTTCCTTATCAGATATGAATCGGCACATTTTAAGCTGCCATATTTCTGGATTGCATTTGCAACTCAAACCTCCTGTTAGTGCGAACCCCTTGTACATAATTTCGATTCTCCATCCTTTTCTTCTCCACAACCGACATCTTTTCCTCCCTCATGACAATCTTGCGAGCGTCGGTTCTCTTGAGAGTTTTGGGAGCAGGCAACGGGCTGGCCTTGGCTACACTCTTCAAAGATTCCGGTTGAAGTTTGAAACCAAAACGAGTAAAGCCGAGACCATTTGTGCTTATAGCAGAAGAATTTGTAGCTGGCTTATCATCCTTGGTGGATTTCCCGAATGCTGAAACAAACAAATAACCAAACATGTGTTAAATTAGTCTAGAAAATTTTACTACGCTGAGTTCATAAGATCAACTTTTCTTTACATTGTCAATAAGATATTGAAGAATAAAACATTGAGCGCCTACATATATACATATATATTACAAAAGAGTTATTTTATGTAAATTTATGAATCATAATTTTTTATATTATCTCAATATTTTCCTCTCTTTGCGTAACGATAACAACAAGCATTATTTATTTCTCGGAAACACATTTTAAAAATACATTAAAAAAAAAAAAAAACTTCAACAAATACCATGTAATATAACTGTACTTTTACCAAAAACAGACAATCCTGACTTTGATCAATATTTCAACAATTAAAATAATTAAATCATCGGATAGGTTCAAATTCATCTGTATCCAAAATGTATAATTAATTAAATTGTGTTCATTTTTTTGCTAATTCATAATGTTACCCTAATTCAACCAAAACTAATCTTCCCTGAGTCACAGCAGATAAGTTATATAAGCAATCCTTATCAATCCATCACTCATCACAAATGAAGAGTGAATGTCTATGGACATCTGTTTCGCTAGTATATTTATGATCTATTTGCACAAGAAAAAAGTTAAATTACAGTCTGTTAAAACATTTGATATTGCCTTAGCAATATGAAACATGTGATTCTCATAAAACAATAAAACTTCTAGATAATACAGTTTCATTTGTATGAATGAAATTCAAGTAATACTGCATTTTAAATCATTTGCATAATTATTGTATTCTGTTAAACTTGTACCATGCACAAATACTTATAATTGACAGTCGTATATTAACAAATACACACACATAACAACACTTGTGTGTGGTTGTCGCATATTTCTTGCCACACTCTATTCCATGTATTGCCTCGATCAATTATTCTTTCAAGAAGTGGGATAATATACCAATTTAACTAACAAACTCGTTGATTTTGCCGACTTCGAATGTGGCCGCCTTTCAGTATTTGATTAATTTGTACATGCCAAGCTTTCCTTGGTCTTCCACGGCTTCTCTTTCCACTCACACTGCTTGTATACAGCATTTTAACCATTCTTGTCTCGTCCAATTTATATAATACTACATTCAAATTATCAAATTTTTCAGACATAAATACCATTATGTATTAACAAATATATCTGAATCTATATACACAAAATTCTGTATTCATATGAAGTTCATGACATCATCCCTTAACAAAGTTTTGTTTTTAACTAATAAGGCCTGCCATATATATAAAGAAAAAAGTAATATTCTTATTGTTATAAGTAATATTATGTAGACACATAGATTGTAAGCATACAATGTTTACAATTTAAAAAAACTTATGCATCACAAATATTATATTTAACAGAGAATCCTATAATCAAAATAGGACTTATATTTTATTTTCCCCTTATAATAATATGCTGACAATTTCCAAGAGTGGCACATTTTTTTTTAAATCGCATTAATCTTCCACAAACAAACGAGGAATATGCTGTAAATAAATTCTTCTATGTATATAAAATAGTGAAGTTAAAAACAAGAGATATCTAACAGCTGTTGGAATTGACATTTTTTCCTATTTCCATTTTTTAGTTACTGTAAAAAAATAAACGTAAGTGTGTCGTCAGCACATGTTTATCCAACTGTCCACAAGTAAATGTATCAATATTTTAACATAATATTGAATGAAAAACATAATGCAAATGCTCGATGTTTCTATGCGGACCACGGTATCCTGAGAAATTGTATTATTCGTTCTGGTTTGGTTAGCACACAATACTAGTAATTAATTATATGTCATTTGTCTTTGTATCTGGTATGAAATGTTTGTGATTTTACGATAAATGACCTTTTTTATCACAATTAATAATGTATATATTTAAAAAAATGTACCATCTTCATGTAATACAATAATTTTATATGTATATCTTATAGTTAATTAATGAAGAATATAAGTATTTCACTTGGTGTGACAATTTGAATTTATTTGAGCTTGCAATAGGTAAATAAAATGTCTGCATTTTGTGATGCAGACTTCGTGATTCTACATAAATATTAATGGTAAAAGTATTTTTTATAGGTATAGAGATTAGACCAATAAAAACATTTTACGCCTATAATCCACCCTAGTGCTTAACGTAGTCTCTGTAAGCTATCCTTTAAAAAATTACCCTTTGAGGGTCTAACTTACTGTAGATTTTTTTTTAAGGTGTGTCTTATAAAGTAAAAAAAATGTATTTCCTTTTTTTGTAAATACTATTATTTTTACAGTATTTTTTTCGTTGTAATTACGTCTGCCAGTCTTTGTAATTGTACAATAATGAATAATGTGTATTTTTGTATATGAAAACATTCAGACATGTCACATTTGCTTGAGCACATAGCTGCTATTTCAAAAATTGCGTATAATGTATCTCTTTACCTTGTATGTGTCTATGTCAATTTGCGTGCATTATAGAATCCTGGAGTGTGACATGCTGTGTGATTTGTTATTATGTACCAAAGTTTATTGTTAATATAGGTATTTAAAAATTCAAGTTTGTAATATGTACGCATAATATTACAACCTAACTTCATTGTGTGCATTTGAACAATAAACCTCTAGGTGAGGAAGCTGTTTGGGGAGGGGGGAGGTAGGATTGACTTTAGAAATATATATTATTGTAATACGTTAAGTTTCTCAACTAATCCAAGTCATTTAATTTCATTGATTCAACAAAGTTCCGCGGATCCTATTGCTGCTGGTCATGAACAAACGTTTTTAACACTTTAACCCTTAATGCGGCTGGCTATATTTGCAGTCCAAAAAAAATTGGTGTCAAACTGTAGGAGACAACATTAGAAGGTCATATTTGAATGTATCTCATAAACCTTTTAACTTAAGTTCCTTACTACTAAATTGTATGTAATAATATTATGAACTGGGACTATTTATCTGAGCTGTAAATGTAGTCAGCCACAGATGGAGATCATTTTTTAATTGCAAATAAAACTAACTGCACAATAGGGGCTAAGACCAAAAACATTTAAATAAGAAGTTAGGAAGAAAAAAATCCTCATTGTAAGTATCTAAAAGAAATATCGAGTCAATCGAGTATTGAAATGTTTGAATATCGTAAAACTGACAAGACACTTAAGGTCTTGAAACAGTTTCGGGCATATGGTGGGTACTTTCACTAAATCTTCTTCACCAAGTATTGCGCAGAACTAATTGATGCACTGTAAATAAATCATTTAATTTGTAAAAATAAATATTTAAAAAATGGAATACATACACAGATAATTTATTTTGAACAAAATTTAAATACACAGTTTGTTTATTTTTAATGTTAAATGGATATACTGCATTTTCATGCCTTCTAATATTAAATAATAATAAAAAGTACAGAAGTCAAGAATAATTATTATAAATAATTAAGTATATTTCACAAGATTACGTAGACTTTGATTTGTGAAACGGAATCAAATGCATTATATTGCTGTACCAGTTTCCCTAATATATAAGCACCATTTCTTCTCTGCTGCAGCTCGGTCGCAAAAAGAACTATTCGTTGGTTGAGAAATTTCAGTTAAACGTAAATAAAATCTAGATGATAGAAATTAAAATTTTTAGATGATTTATTAATGAAAAAAATATATACTTTTGTTTATTCTGATTTCTGTTTTGAGAAAGAATATTTATTGTATAAATGACAATATGCGTATTTTTTTACTTTGAGGTTGTTCTATTATGAAAATGACGGTATGTGTAACCCCTTCCGGTGCGAGTTAAAGGGGATTGTTAGATTTGTATATGTATTAGTAAATTTAATATAATGGATAATGTGCATTTAATGTTATTCTTTGAAAAAAAGTTGTGAGATAGGAAAATAGCTAGTGATCAGTGCAAGCTTTTGAGCGAAATGCCCATTTTGACTACATATTTTATTTTATTAAACAACTCCACAAACTATCACCCTACCACAATATATTGGCAGGCTAATCTCATTCAATGTTTCTTTTCACATAGAAAGGATGCCCCGTTTTGGCCAATATATAATGGTAGGACAGTAGTATACACATTTAACAAAAAATAACAGATGCAACCTTTAAAGTTATGGATATTCTTGATCCACATAGCGAGCCCATTTCAAAGGAATATTTAAGAATATATATATATTTATAATAAAGATTGTGGATATAAAGCCAAGACATCGAGTGGTTGTAACAGACGGCATACAGTGTAGGTTAGATCAGTAGGCGTTGACTTACACGACACCGGCTTGCGAAGAACAGTATGCATCGTGTGGTAAGATGAACAACTAGTCTCACTAAAACGTAATTGTAAGATAAGAAATCTAGCTATTTTGCTGCATCCATATTTTTATTTGTAAAATAAAGATATTTGATTGATACACTCTATATTATTTACCCACATTCCTAAAAATCCTCTAAATTTATTTAATAAAATATATTAGCCAATTATATCAGAAATATCTGTTTATTTGTTGATTGTAGGAAAGCCTTAAATTTTCTAGTTCATTTTCAACTTGGTTATTGTTGCTTGAACAGTGTAATAATATTGAGCAAGAAAAACATGCTCAATTACCAGTTTTAAAACCAATTGATAAATGTTTTTCTGCTGTGTGGGAACACAAGAAAAAAAACTAAGTTCGACTAATTACACACTAAAAAGGGAATACTATAGAATAGGCTAAATCTGCAAAGATACCTTTGAGAGAAGGGTGTTCCGCAGAATCCTGGGAACTTATGAATGACGGTGAAAGCTGGAGTGTTTCAGTGCATATCGATAAGTTATACAATACCTACAAAGCTCCCAGTCTCTCCATATATGCGAGACTGAATAGACTAAGGTCACATACAGTGGATGCGGTCATCATGAACCTCAAAAAGGATGAAAGAAGCAGGTGGTAGGAGACCAATGGACGACCAAGGCTACGATGGGAGGATGAAGTCGGTAGAAATGCAGCGAAATCACTATGAGTGTCAAGATGGAGGGTCAAAGCAAAGGACAGAAGTTGGAGGTGAGGAATAATGGAGGCCAAGGTTCAATATGGGTCGTAGGAACTTTTCTTTAGAGCATTGAAAACAATTTTATACTAAAATTGTACAATTGTGAAGTATTTTCTTTTTCAAATGAACAATAATGCTATTTGGTTAAATGAGATGATAAATTAGATACTTACATTTCAACGGATCTGAGGGTGTTTTAGTGAAGAGCAGTTGTTTGGCCCTCTCTGCTTTCCTGGCCTTGTTCTGCACCAGGGACTCCATTCGTTCAAATTGCTTCTTGTGGAGAGAAGCAAAGTCTGGCATCTTACTACGGGAGGCCGGGGCAGGTAATTTTTGCATGGAATGTACGGCTGGTGTCACTCCATTTGTTACCACATTACCCTTACCGCAGAAATATTTAACTAAAAAGACATATTTTAAACTGAATGTGAAGTATTTTATTGCATGTATAATCACAATACATCAAATAATGAATATGAATGAAAACACATATTCTTTAGAAGTTTTATTATAGTTTAAGGAAATGACATGTTTTGCCATTCTAAGGCATTATTATCAAATGAAGCGAAAATCATGCACATTGTTGTTTTTATACAAGTTAAAAGGAGCAGAATACGGTAATTAAGGCAATTGATGTCAATTAATACATTAAGGAATAAACCCCAAAATTCTGGAAAGTATTACTTGGAACTAGTTAAAGAATTTTATAATTATTTGTGTTATATACAATGTTGACATAATACATCAACTATCCAAAGTCACAACTAAAGTAACAGATTAAAAAAAAACTACAACTCAGAATGTAGTCGAAATGCGAAAAGAAAATAATGTGTACCTGTGGAGATTGGTGTTTTGGGATTGATTAAACGGCCTCCGGTAGCATTCTGATCTTTCGGAGCTAGTTTCGCCATTTTACCTGCCCTGCCATCAGCATCATTCTGGGTGAGGGAACGCTTTCTAGTCCCCGGCCTTGTCACTAGAAAGCATATAAAATATGATTAAATAAAGTAAATTAAATAAAAAAAAAATAAAGTTTTCTGGAACAACAAATCTAATTGAAATTGACATCAGCTTAAATAAAGTATAAAAAAAACATGTACAAATATATTCAAAGTTACCTTCTTGCAACAGAGTAAAACTCTTGTTGGATCCCTTCAAATTGGATTTGATAACTTTACTCGAATTAGGAACATAAACTTGCTTAGAGACACCACTAAAGTCGACTTTAGTTCTGGTTTTATTTGCGATTGTGTTAGACACTGCCGTTGCTTCTTCATGAGGTTTCTCCAGAGTACGTGTTACATTCAACAAAGCCGTGGATTTAACAGGGGTGCTACGCTCTTCAACCAATTTACTCTTCCTGAGAGACCTCTCAATAGGCGGCATAGGCGTTCTCCCAGCTGAACCCACAGACACAGCCCGGCAGAATACCTTGGGCGGGGTTTTAGTAAAAGTGGAGTTGTGCACGCTCGCATTTATGGAGGCTTTCCCGCCAAAAAGTTTGCAAGGACTGGCAGCTGAGAATACATTTCGCCGAGTATTGCTCTGATTGTGAGAGAGATCAACCGTGTTGTTGAAAGTCAAAGTCAAGTTGGCATCGGATACAGTATCTTTAGTGTACGTAGCTTCACGTCTCAGAGTATTCCTCGTCTTCGGAATGTCTAAAATTTCTTCAATTCCAGATATCCTGAGATTGTTCTTAGAACTTATCATGAACTGTGAAGGTTGCGATAGAGAACTTTCACATTTTTCCGAGGTTATTGAATCATCAATCAGAATAGGAAATGTTTCATTCAAAATTTGGGAATGCTCAATATTAGATTGCGATTTTCTGGGACTGGTGCGGAAAGTTCCAAACCCTGGTGATTTGTTACTCGCAACTATTTCTGCAGTGTTCTTACTGTGCGATGAACATTTAGAAGCCGACACATTAAACTCTTTTGCAGATAAAAAGCTCAGATCCTTGTTTCCGGCACTCTCCCTTTCGTTGTTTATAATTGAGTGGTACGAGGTTTCATTAGATATATTTGAAATATTTTTTCCATTATTTGTAGAGCTTCGTTTGGATGGAATATTTTCTGTGGAAGTATTTGATTTCTTGTTGCGCTTTCCTCTGCGTACCACAGGTTGGTCAACCTGAACCGGGGGTATTTCAGAATGAAAGGAATTGCTGGCTTTAGCTCCCTTTCTAGTTCTGGGCATCAACTCTTGTATGTGTGACTTGTTGTCCGTCGATCCTCGTTTTGATGGCACTGCATTTGCAGGCTCAATGTCAATTTTCTTTTTACTCTGCTTTGTCACCTTTTTATTTTTAATTTTAACCAAATTTTGCTCATTCTCTTTGTTATCTTGAAAAGATTCCTCGGATACGACTTCTAATGAAACGGCTACAGGTATTATGTCATCTGTATTTTTGTTTCGTTTGGATTTTCGAGTATGCGCTACCGGGAGTTTTGTGTCAGTTAAAGGAAGCATTTTCACATGTTTATCATTATCAACGACTGTAAGAGGAGAATCATTGATTTCTTTACGGGAACGCATTTTCCTGGAGTTTTTATTGGGTATTTTCGAGGGCATAAAAGTCTCTTCGACGTTCTCTTGTTTTTCACTAAGAACTGTTCGGCAATTTTCTTCAGAAACTGTCATACCCTTTTTTGGACGTAAAGAACGTTTAGTGTTAACATCCTTCACCAATATGTTAGAATTTTCTAACGGCGGAACCTCAGACACTACTGGCGGGTAAACGCCTCCTGGAAGAAAATAATTCGAATTAAACAATCAGCTTCAAACGGATTATTTGAAACAAAATACATATAGAAAACTACACACTTCTCGTCATTCTAGTTGTAGACATTTTGGTTTTGTAAGTAACTGCAACAATTCACATCAAAACATTTAGCATAACTTAATTATTATGACAACAAACTTCAAACTGACAAAACGGAATAGCACAAACACAACCAACAAACGTACTTTTTAAAATTTTGAATGAGGTGTCCATAGACTAAAAAAATATATATTTTTAGTGTTGCTATTAAAAAAAACTGGGTGTTTTATCATGTAAATGGAGACGTACACATCAAAATCCTATTTGTTTATCCTAGCAATTATCAAAAATAAAATGTTAGGAGTTTTTCGTCGTCACGGGGTGAAAAATGAATTTGTTGAACTCATTCACTCCCGATCTAGGGCAACTGCCCCACATTTGCCCATGTGATTCGGTAATGTTAACATTATATTATATGAGATATGCTCCGGGATGTAGGTATTATGAAATGAGATTGAGACCAATATTTACTATTTAAAAATTACATTTATTAAGAACAAAAATACATACAAAAAAGATAACTTATGATCTAAAGAAGACTTACATGCTTTTCGCTGGCCAACGAATTAAAACTAGCGTAGACTACAAGACGATCACGTCATGAGGAAGGCGTTGATCTACGGCGAGGACCGACGCTGACGGAAGCCAACGTGGCGGCGAGTTGGCCAGCATGAGGACTGCCAGAGGCTGCACGGTACAGAAGGCTGCCCGGCGTTCACTTCTATCTTCCGGGCTGCAAGCATCACGCGGATGATGGACCGCTGAGGGCACGGGTCTCCTTCATAGCGACAGTGGTGGCCAGCATCAGGCCCCAATGGTGATAATGGCCCTTCATGGGCCCTGTACGAGGTTGTTTGTCAGCTGGCGCGGGCGCTGTTGCTGGCGCCATGCAGCACGTATTCCGCGATCTCCTCCTCGTTTAGATTATCTCCCCGGCGTTCGACCGTCCATCGAGCCGGGGGAGATGTTGTCTCACCGGGGTCCGGGGTGTAAGAGCGCTCCCTCGCTCCTCGAGCCTCACGAACTTCCAAAAGCCCACAGGGTGGGGTTGAAATCACGTGGGTGGGATCCCACCCCCAAATTGTTGCCACTCACACAATTGTCACTTACAACTTTTATTGTTTTTCTCTATCTTAAATTATTATCACTTAATAAAATTAAACTTAACTAAGATTAAACCAGCCTCCAGAGAGAAAACGTTTTTTCTGCCATGTAAAATTTGTTTATTGCAATCTCACCGAGTATGCCATAAAACATGGCTAAATCAAATAAAAATTAGAATAATTTTCGGTAAAAAAATAACATGATTGTGCTTTTAATATTTTAAAGTTATTTTTTTATTTAAAATATTATGATATATAATAAATATTATGATATTTACAATGATAATTAAAGAAAAACTTGAAACCCACATCACCAACAGAGAAGAGCAGCAAGGATTCAGAAGGAACCGCTCCACCACTGATGCAATATTTACTCTCAGACAGATAAAGGAAAAAGCATTGGAATATAATAAACCAGCATACCTGTGTTACATCGACCTCACAAAAGCGTTTGACAGAATCAAGCTGAAGGACCTCCTGAATACTTTGACCACGAGGTTGGCGCCCCCATCACTTGTTAATGTGGTAAGAGAGATCAACCTAGACGGCAACACAAGGATCAGAGCAAATGGGAAATTCACTAAAGCCATAAAAACATCCCTTGGCATCAGACAAGGCGACAGCTTAAGCCCATTTCTCTTTAACTGCATCATGGACAACATCATTGCAGAGGTTGCATCTCTCAATTTAGGGTACACTCTGGGTAAAAAAGTAATTATAATGCTTTGCTATGCAGACGACGCCACAATCGTGGCCGAAAATGAAAGCGACTTGCAAGCAATGCTCTCAAAGTTTGATGAATCCTGTTCAAAGTATAACATGATCATATCCACCCCAAAAACGAAGTGTATGACATTCGCAAGAAATCAACTGAGATGCGAAGTCTCCGTACGCCAGGAGGAGATTGAACAGGTGGACCTATTCAGATATCTCGGAAGCGAAGTAACCAGCTCTAATGACCTCCCCAGAGAAGTAAGGTCACAGGTGGATAGGGCTGCAGCGGTTGCAGGCTGCCTGAAAGATGTCATATGGAGAAACAGGGACATGAGGACTGACAGCAAGGTACGCATCTACAAGACCTGTGTGCGACCAATCCTCACATATGGCATTGAATCGAGGGCAGACACTGTCAAGACAAAGAGCATGCTCAGGACAACCGAGATGAAAACGCTCCGCGCTATAGCTGGCAAGACCCTACATGATCGAGTTAGGAATACAGCAATCCGAGAAATCTGCGAGGTCGAAGATGTGGTCAGATGGGGACGTCAAAGACGGCGATACTGGCATGAACACGTAGAAAGGATGAGCTCAAATAGAATACCACACATAGCTCTCCATGGAACGCCAAACGGACAACGCCGACCAGGAAGACCCCCGAAACGGTGGAGAGAAAGCTGGAGTTCAGCATCTCAAGAGGACCCGCCTGAAATAACAGACTCCTGAGTCTACAAAAAGGGAAGAAGAATGATATATAAATTTATGAATATTCTTCTTCTTCCAATGGTGCTTCAGCCCATATCGAGCCTTGGCCTAGGTCAGCTTTCGCCTCCAGCAGTCCCTGTCCTCAGCAGTCGTCCTCCAGTTCAGCACCCGAAGAAGTCGTGCCGCATCCTTATTTACTTCGTCCTCTCACCTCAGCCTTGATCTTCCCACTCTTCTCCATCCGCTCGAGTGTCCAGTCATAATGCGTTTGGAGACCCGCGAGTTCGGCATCCTCCATACATGTTCAGCCTATCTTAATCTTTGTAGCTTTATGTGCGTGGAGATGTTGGGGGCCTGATACATGAAATACAGCTCTTCGTTGTGTCGAATACGCCATCGCTCTCCTTCTCTCACGTGTCCACAAATTTGTGGATGTTACCCCTATATATATATATTTTTGGTTTTTATTTACAACTATTTAACGATTTTCAGTATTCTTATGTAACCTTTTTGGGGATATTAATCCCGTGGTAAAGATTTACAATTTGTACATGTGCAGTCATAGAGTATTGTTATTTGCACAACGCTGAAGACAGAAGACCCGCCGTAATTAATTTTCTAGAGTATTTCTGATGTATGCGTCGATTTATTTAATTTCATGTATGAAGATTCTTTTTCTAATGTTGGTCACGTTTAGGGAGTTTCTCCGGCCAATCGTTAACAACTTTGCGTGCGTACGTCAGCGCCGAGTGAAGTGTCAAATCGATCGAAATGGTATGCGAGAATGTTTAAATTAGATATTTTACTAGGAATTATTTTATTTTGTTTCCAATATTTCGCTATTTGCTAACTGATTTCAGATTCCACGTGCAAATACAAGGGTTTATTGTTACTCACATTTTCTCTAACGAGTATTGGAATTTCCTTTCAGATTCGGTTTATACTAATCCAGAATCGTGCAGGAAAGACGCGTTTGGCAAAGTGGTACATGAATTTTGATGATGATGAGAAACAAAAACTTATCGAGGAAGTTCATGCTGTTGTTACTGTGAGAGATGCGAAACACACAAATTTTGTAGAAGTGAGTATTTTCTTATATTATTTTTGTACATTTTATGTGCACAACTCACAATTCGGCATGAAAATTGTTAAGCCCGCTTTTAGTGTTTTCATAAATTCTTAATGCGAATTCAGAGATATCTGTGTAAATTATTCTGGGCATACACTGCGCATAGTAAATTTATAACTTATGACTAGTTTTTGGTGATTTCTGTTTGTGTTTGTGATATAATATACCATACACTTTCCACCTCGTTCTGAATGCGATGTTTGTTTTTTTCAGTTTCGTAATTTCAAGATAGTATACAGAAGGTATGCTGGCCTGTATTTCTGCATATGTGTGGATGTCAATGACAACAATCTGTGCTACTTGGAAGCGATCCACAATTTCGTGGAAGTATTAAACGAATATTTTCACAATGTGTGCGAACTCGACCTGGTGTTTAACTTCTACAAAGTGTACACCGTGGTGGACGAGATGTTCCTGGCCGGAGAGATTCGGGAGACGTCGCAGACGAAGGTCCTCAAACAACTGCTGATGTTGAACTCCTTGGAATAAAGGAGTACTCCTAGCTTAACTACTTGTTAGAATGTGTTTCCGCGATGAGTTAATTGCATTAGTACACTTCATTATATAAAACAACAAGGTGCCATGTGTTCTATTTCCCTTTGCACTATTCAAAGTGGAAATTTACGTTACATAGAATTATATTACATGTGTTTCAGTATTGAAACCAATTGCTAAAATAAAATGCAATGATTTCTATAGTGGAAGATACTGCCGCTTGGTGCAAACTCGAATTACTTTTCTTTCAACATAGAATATGAGTTGAAATGAAGTTTTTTTAAATGCCACAGAATCTTTCTGTTGGTAGTTTAATAGGTAGAATTTCCGAAGAGTGTTGAGATTTTTTTTTGAAAAGAGGGTTGTACGCAAAATAAGTTTGGAAACATATGTCACGCTTATTACATTACTGTCGCCGTACAGTATGAGAGACCATGTAATGACAGATTTGACATTTTTCATCTATGTTCGCTTTCACTTTGTGCTGTAAATTCATTTTTCAAAATTTAATACAAAATTTTATGAATTAAAACACTGTTTTTTGATATAATCAAAATAAACTCAAAAGTGGAAAAAAACTGTTTTAATTTATAAAAAAATCGTCATTATGGAATTCCATAGTGTTAACGCCTTAAGTTTATCTAAAATTAAACAACATTTTATTTATTTTTAATCTGACAAGATTCGGAAGACTGAAAATCCTTTAATAATTTTGTTTTTACACTGTTAAAATTTACGAAGGATGCCAGCTATCTGAAACATCCATTTTAAAAGTCAATAATGCTGTAAAATGTATACAATTCATATTTTTGTTGCTAACCTCATCAATTATCTTAAAAAATTCCAACTTATAGATTTATGATGTAGATAGTAAGTTCTATAAACTTCATCTTGCTTGAGCCTTTTCGATGAGCCAGAATGAACTGTTCTCACTTATTACTAGTATAACAGATCACAGATTTGCAAAGTTTAAACACACATGTTGAAAGTTGGTCCAACATTTCACGTATCATATCCTTGGGATTATATCTTGAAGTGTAGTGCGTGTGACATACATGTAATTCATGATTTATGTTTAATTATAATACATAGTACGATACGGAAACAATCTTTAAATTAGCAAATATATGTACATAGGTAATATAATCCTTAATGTTATATTAAGCAATGTTATGAATGAAAACATGTCGAATCATGACTACAAACTCATTCCTTTATGTTGTGGGGTAAAGAGGAAAATTGTAATGTCCCTTGCTCCCGAAATATTTAATGTTAATCTTAAAACTGACTAAGATAAATGTAGTAAACAATAAGAATCTCCAGCTAGAATAGACCGCTGATTGAAAGCAATGTTCTTACACTTCATTTTACCTTATTTTTTTAAGTCGGCAAGTAATTACCGCAATCAATACGATTCTGTTTATATTTCTATTATTTTAAACTTTGTAAATGTTTTAAAAAGTGTTGAATGTGCAATCTTACATATCGTCACTTGAAATTGTTTGAGGAGTTAATTTATGGGATGGTTTAAAAAACAAAGGTTTTAGATGGAGTTATATACTTAAAATGACCAAACTTTTGATCTATTTTACAAATATAACGTCGTATTGTAATAATTCAAATTTTCAAACATGATTTTTTTTTGTGATACATTAATGTTAGATTTTTCAAAGATGAAAATTTGATTACAGTATTTCTTTTATTTTTAAATAATTTACAAAGTAATGTATTATAGAAGTGTTCTGTAATTTACTACACATTATAAAAAAATCTCGAATCACCGCTTGTGCGTAGAAAAGCTTTGGGATTACGGAGAGTTCAGTTAGTTCTCGGTTTTATTCTCCGGATTTCTTTCATGGAATTTCTCCTGGAAGATGCAGACCTTTAATGGATTTTTTTCTCAGTAAATAGAATGCTTCCTTTATCAGGCAAATGATTTTTAATTCTGTAAATGTTTTTTTTTTAACAAGTTATCCAATCAAAACGAGAGCTAACTGTACTTTATTAGAACAAAAGAATATTTATTCGGACAACTCTGATAATTATTGATAAATACTCTTACAATAAATACAATGTTATATAATCAAATGTATAATAAATATAAATATTTCCTAACTTTTGTTTTATTATTTATTTTTACATATACTTATGTAGTATATATGTAGTAACTAACTAGCAATCATGCCATTTCTCTAGAGCATTTATTCTTAACCGGGGCGCCAGCGCCTCTTTGTGGGTGTTAAAGGTCTGGCGGGGTGTTTTTAAATTTTTAGCATTTAGGGGGTGTTGGAGAACTTCGAGTGGGCATTGCGTCAATATAGAAAAATAAGCTCATTCACGAAATATGCACACTTATACACTTTCTTAAATAGCTTTGTTTTTAAAGTTCTGTTAAATAAACTACACTATCACACGCAAAAATTTAAGCTTGGGCATAATACTTAATATGATGTTCGTCATATAAAATAAAAGCTCATTCAAAAAGGTTCATTATTCACCTATGATTGTTTTGATATAGGACAAATGTTGTACCGTACCAGTCTTTTTATTATTATTTATAGTAGGAAATCCATTGCATAAAATACATACCTACTTAGAGAAAAGCGTAAATTTGAAATTTCGTTTTTGTTTGGGTGGGGGGGAGGGCATTGGATAATTTTACTGTGGTAAAGGGGGCGATTCTTTCAATACGGTTAAGAAACACTGCTCTAGAGGGTAGGCGAGAGGATGGACTGCCATACTGCTCTGTCCTGAGATATCTCTTTAGATTCCTCTATATTCATACATTGTAACATGCTTGCTCGTCGGTTTTTCAGAATTTGAATGCCTTTTAGTATTTGATTAATTTGGTCATGCCATGCTTTCCTTGGTCTTCCATGGCTTTTCTTTCCACTCACACTACTTGTATGCAACATTTTAACCATTCTTCCCATGTCCATTTGTTCCATATGTACAAACCATCTCAGGGATCCTTTTTTAATTTTACTCATGATGCAATCACCCGCTTTACATTTCCTCCTTATTTCATCATTTGTTATTCTATAATATATAATTTTCCACATTCTTCTTAGTGACCTTATTTCTATGGCATTTATCCTACTTTCATCCTTCTTTTTCCAGTTCCAAGCTTCACTTCCATACAAAGGGGTTGGCAATAGAACTTCATTATTTACTGCCATCTTTGTTTCCGTGTACATATATATCTATTTGCAGTTTGAGTTTAGTATTCACCTTAAAATCTTATCTAATCTGCCTCTAAGAAAAATTCAATAAAGAATTCAATCTTATCTGTCTCTGGCGGGTGTCCTGATAGGAATCAAATATGCAATAATACAAACTTATTGTATCACTAAATAACCATTATATATAACAATTTTCCGAATTTAGAAATTATTTCGCAATTAAAAATTACCAAATTCCGATTTATCAGAATAAAAAAATAACATTATGAATACAACAGTACCTAAAAATTGATGTAACTATCAGATTGCCTTTAAGACATAACATAATATTTTATTATATTCAGGAAGCTGAATTTTGCGAGGTCGAAGATGTGGTCAGATGGGGACGTAAAAGACGGCGATACTGGCATCAACATGTAGAAAGGATGAGCTCAAATAAGATACCACACATAGCTCTCCATGGAACGCCAAACAAACAACGCCGACCAGGAAGACTCCCGAAACGGTGGAGAGAAAGCTGGAGTTCAGCGTCTCAAGAGGACCCGCCTGAAATAACAGACTCCTGAGTCTACCAAAAGTGAAGAAGAAGAAGAGAATATTCAGGAAGCATACTTACAAATGATAGATGAGTGTAGAGGGATATTGAACGAAAGGTTGCAGCAGACAACAAAGTGAATGGTACATTTTAAGTTGTCATTGCCATCAAAAGTCTATCATAAAACATCGAGACGGCAGGTCACAATGGTGTTCTGTACCAATCTACAGAAGTGAACCATTGATCTGGTAAAAAAAAGATGAAAGTAAAGAAATGCCATGGAAATGAGATTTCTTAGATAAATTTGTGGCAAATAACTTTATAATAGAATGCTAAATGCAGATATAAGAAGGAATGCAGTTCGAATTAAAGTGTTCTAAATTAAATAATGAATGATACATTAAAATGGTTTAGACACACTGAAAGAACAAATGAAGAACGAATAGTGTAGAAAGTATAAATTGAGGAAGAATGACATGGCTCAATCAATCAATCTAATTTGTATGTCGGCCAGAGAATTCGACATGGGTGCATGACACGGTGTAGGATTGTTGAGGAGGTGAGAGAAGTATGGCAGGAAAGATCAGTGTGGTGATCCATTTCTTCTGTCATCGGGGAAACGGCTTGGTGGTTAGAGAGCTTAGCTGTTAGTTAGCTGTTTGTTGTAGTAAAATAAGGGATATATAATACATATGTTAAGACAACAGCGTCAGTCAATATTTTTGCCTTAGGAAAGTTGGTGCATTCAATGTTTTATTGTCAATTTTTAGTAAAATAATATAAATAAAAGATTTTGTAATTTATTGAAAGTTAAGGCGTTAACACTGTGGATTTCCATTGTAAATTGGAATTTTAAACACAGCACTGTATATTTTCCACTTTAGTTAACTAAATATACAGTGTTGTGTTTCAAATTCCAAAAGATTATTTCTAACTAATTAACTGACTAACCATCACGCCGTCTCCTCGAAGGGGTAAGCAGAAAGAATGAACTGCCACACTTTTCTTTCCTGACATATTTCTCTTGCTTCCTCAACATTCATACAAGATTATGTCTTTACATGATATATAAATTTGATTTCATTCATTTTCACCTAAAAGTTCACGTGTGTGAATAGTTGTGAATTCAAATTAAAGAACATATATTAGCTGGGGATAACTAACTAACTAACTAATTCATCGTGTCATGTATGCACGTCGATTTCTCTGACTCCTCACATGCCCAGCATTCAATATTTGATTTATTTGATCGTGCCACGTTTTCCTCGGTCTTCCTCAATTTCTGCTTCTATTTTTTAACATTCTTTCTTCAGTGTGGGAATCACACTGTCATCGCTGGGAATCGAATCCGGGACCTTCAGTATGGTTTTCATAGCCATTGCATCACTAACACGAAGGTCGTGTTTTCAAGTTGTAATGTTTTTGTTATCAAATTGTTTTATCACTTAAAATTATAATAATATTGAAACAATGAACGTTTGACGTAATCATATCAATAAGTTAAAACCACAAAAAAATATTTTCAGATCATCCAAGTGTGAATGATAAATTTTCATTTTACAACTAACTAACTAACCATCACATTGTTTCTCCGAAGTGGTAGGCAGTAAGGATGGACCGCCACACTGTTCTATCCTGACACAACTCTCGCCCTCTTCTATATTCACACATCGTGACCTGCACACTTGTAGAACATGGGCGCCTTTCAGTAATTAATTAATTGCATCATGTCATATCATCCATGGCCTTCCTCGACTTCTTTCTCCATTCACATTACTTCTATATAACTTTTTAATCAATTTTCTCTCATCCATTCGTTCCATATGTCCAAACCATCTCAGTGGCCCTTCCTTAATTTTATTTAGGATGCATTCATTTGCCTTACATTCCTTTCTTACTTCATTACGTATTCTACCATACATTGTTTTTCCATACATTTTTTTAGTTACCTCATTTCTACGGCTTTCATCCTACTACTCTACACTTCTAGTGCCAACTGATTTTTGACATTTTCTTTTATTGATTTTATGTTTTTTCTGGAGGTTTCAATATATTAAATGGGAGTCAAATGTTACACCTTGCCAGGGAAGCTAGGCGAATCATGACAGTCCTATAAAAGTTTAAATAATTGCCATGCATGTATGACTTGGCTGAATATTAAAGAAAGTGTTTGTCAGTGTACCTGTCTTGTGATTCCATGGGTTATCTATTATATATGGCATCCTGACTTCGCCTTACAACTGAGGGTACCATAGAAAACCACAGTCGGGACGCCGCATACCTGTGAAGAAACTACGTTCATTTAACATTACTTATTGACTGCTCGCACCCGATCCACCACCGTGGTTACGGAGTCGAAGATGTGTCTGTATTGAAGAGGATGACTGGGAGGTCAGTGATGTGGATATCTCTCCGCCGGCATTCCTTCTCCAATTTCCATCTCTCTCGCGTTTAGATGGGGCAGGGATGATTACATGTTCTATTGTTTGGTCTGTTTGTGAGATGCATGGGCAGCAAGATGTGTATTTGATTTTGAACCTATGTAGGTATGAAAGTGTGGCTCTGTGTCCAGTGAGTATTTGCATGAGCTAGAATTTAGGTGTAATTCTCTTCCCCATTTTTTTGGCATCTTGTATGGATGGGAAGATTTTTTTAGTCCCGTTTCAAGTGGTGCCTCTTGTCTTCCCACAGTGTGTTTATGTGTTCTCGGATGGTGTGTTTTGGGTAGTTGAGAGGAAACTTGAAGTAGAGTTTCGCAATTTTGACCTTCAAGGCAGCCTTAGTCAATTCAACAGCTCTTTTGTTCCCTTCCAGTCCGTTGTGACCCATCCACAGGATGGTCCACGGTATACCTTGTTCTTTAAGGTTTTTGGACGTATTTTGAATTTCAAAGACCAGCCACAAAGCAGATCCGTTGCATAGCCTTTTTTTGCGCCAATGCAGTCAGTCAACATGTTGATCTTTTTGTTCGAGACATGGGCAAAAACTTAGCTTTAGAAGTTTATCAGGATAGAATAGCATAGCAGTCCATTCTCTCTATTTATCCCTCCAGGAGGGCGGCATGATGATTTCTTTGTTTGAGGTTTATATCAATATTCTTCTCTTCTTAAACATGCTCTAGATTTAAGAGTCCGTTACTACAGGATTCTCCTCCGGTGATGCTGAAGTTCAGCGTCTGATGAGTCAACATTGTCACCTCCATCTGACCACATCTCGAATATTACAGATTGCCCATATTTCAATTATCGCAAAATAAATGCAGTAGAGATGATGTCCCTAAGACGTACGAGTATGTGTGTAGAACGATATACGACAGAATCTCAAATGTTGATATAAGAAAGGAATGTAGAGCGAAAGAAGGTATTATAAACAAAATTATGAAAGGATGGCTGCGTTGGTTCGGACATATGGAGCGCATGGATGGAGAAAGAATGGTTAAGAAAGTATACGTTAATGATGTAAATGGAGTACCTACAGAGTCAAACGTGGCATGAACAAATTAATCAAATTTTAAAGGTTGTTCATGTTAGAAGTCGGAAAAATCGACGTGCGTGTATGACTCGCTGAATGAATGTGGAAGAAGCTAGAGAGGTGTGCCAGGATAGAGTAGTGTGGCGGTCCATTCTCGCGTATTGGTTTGTTATTGTTGTTGTTATAAATAATAAGAAAAACATATTGCTTAACATATAGTCTTTTATCATATAAAAAACCTTATTATGTTTTTAAATTCCTACCACAAGTTTATTATTTATGTGTTAGGTTTCGTCGGTGTTGTACTAAATATATTCACATGCTTTCTAATATGTTATATTATATATTGTACATAAAGTAAGTAATGATTTTATACAATTAGAAATATACATCGCAAAATACTTTGCAGATAACAAAATTATACTCAATTCAAGTAAGCACTGAGTATTCAAAAATAATTCATTATTGTGTGTGACATACTAATCGTTCATAAGAGCATTGGCTTAAATACCAATTATTTTTTGTTTGTTGCGGGGAACCACGTGCCTTTGGAATATGATTTAAAATGACATGAAATCAATTAATAAATTGATAAAACAATTGTTAGGTGTGGTGCCGTGTGAATTTAATAAAATAAATCAAATGTCAAACAGAGCCGCATTGGGAAAGCTTCCGAAGTAATTGAGATTTGCACACGGCACCAGTAATTGACGAAAATAAGCAGATATTTCTTAAATTACGCATGTAAATATAACTTTTTGTCTGGCGATGTTTAGACCAATACAATCGATAAATTTATTTTAATTAAAATTCGCCTATATTTTGCGTTATGGACTTACATTTGAATAATAGTAATAAAAAAAAACGTATTTTTACAACACTTTATTGCACCTTTCACAGACAACTTCAGGATGGTTCCCATCCTTCTTCAGTTTACATTTTTTAGCAGAAGAATGGTATAAAATCGTTACTAATATATTATAATAATTAAATAAGTCTTTATAATGGGGTTATTGTTATTTAATTAGATTGTAGTATAGGCAATGGGAAAAATTGTAGTATTGAAGCTTAAAATTAAATTTATTTGATTATTTATAAAAATTAATAAATTTTAGTGACTTCTTGAATTTGTATTATAATGGTTATTGTGATTGAAACATGGACCTTAACAAAAAGCTGGATGCCTTTGAAATGTGGATATATCGTAGAATATTTAAAACATCATAGACAAAGAGAGAGTCACAGACGAGAAGGCACTGCAGCGAATGAAGAAAGAAAAATAAGTTGTCAATATTATAAAGCGCAGGAAACTGGAATACTTCGGGTACATTATGAGAAACGATAAATACAAAGTGCTTCAATTGATTGTCCAAAGTAAAATTAACGGAAAACGAAGTGTCGGGAGAAGAAGAAAATCCTGTCTATTGTTGATCCATCATAAGAAGAACCCTGTGAGAAGACGAAATTTGGTTCCTACTGCGCATTCCTCTCCCCCCGCTACGATCCCTCATCCCCTCGCAGCCTAACCGGCTAGCGGAGCTGTCTTCAGTATCTATCTGACCGTTTTGTCGTGTGCCTAAATATATAAATTTATTCAGTCCCTAAATTAAAATGGATGCGCCGCCAATAAATCCAAATTCACTCTTGCCAATCGTAAAGAATAAAACAGGAAAGGTAAGGATTAGTTATTTAGTTATTTATTGTATAAGACCAATAACATATGGCGTCGAAGCAAGGGCAGACACAGTAAGGACCAAACAAATTTTGAGGACTTTCGAAATGAAGACACTGAGGACGATAGCAGGCAAGACACCGAGAGATCGCATGAGGAACACCAGAATAAGAGAGATATGTGAGGTTGAGGATATTAAAAGATGGAGCAGACAGCGAAAAAGCGACTGGTACGGTCATGTTCAAAGAATGGACACCACCAGATTCCCCTATATTGCATTACATAATCAGCCTCATGGGACTCGTCCTCGTGGAAGACCTCCTAAAATATGAAAGGACAGCTGGGAATCTACCTCACAAGAGGAGCAACACTCTGGAGAACAGACCACATAGGTCTACAATAAGGAAGAAGAAGATGGTAAAACACCACGTAAAAGTCAACAATACCTCTTTTAAAATTAATGATGTAAAAAGACTCATGCAAGAAGGCATTAAGAAAGCACACCAGAGAATTGGAGAACATTCGTGAATGGTTCAGTCGCAGCACAACATTCTTGTTTAGAGCTGCTGTATTAAGAGCAGAAATAGCCATGATGCTGTCTAATCTTTGATAGGAGAGGAACGAGAGGAGAAGAATAATATAAAGAAGGATTTTATTTCAAAATAATGATGTGAAAAGCCAGCTCCAGCCCTGATAACACGGCACCAATCTGACTTCTGATTAGTGACATGTGTGAGACGATGCACACGGCACCTTCAGAAAACATACCTGCCAACTATTGCTATGTCAGATAACACTCTCATACTCCATTCGTCTTGTGATAACGTGCTCAACAAATTCAATTTTCTTCTTGGGCCATCCTTTGTATTGGAAAATAATATTTACGGTGTTGTGTTTACATGTGTGCGTGTGTTATCAGTTTTTAAGGTCATTATCAAATCGGGTTCAATATTTTCGATAGTCTTATTTAAATAAATAAAATGTTTATATTTTATCATCAAATCTATCAAAGTGATTACTCGCGGCTTTTGGATTTTAAAACTATGTTTAATTAACTGTCTAAGCGAACCCATTTAGTTCAATTTATATAAAAAATAAATTTAAAAAGAATAAATAATATAAATGAAAATCCCTAAAAAAAATATATTGAATTAAAATATATCAAATGCAAGTAGAAAGGTTTCGAATTATCTGTTATTAATTTTAATATGATACATATTTATATCGAATACTCATTTTAATATCGAATGTACGTTTTAATATACAGTTTAATATTGAATGTCGGTCACGTCACGACGAGGAGTCGAAGGAATCAACGTGCATGACACGATGTATGAATGTTGAGGAAGCGAGAGAAGTATGTCGGGAAATAAATTTATGGTAGACCATTATTTCTGCCTACCCCTTCAAGGAGACGGCGTGATGGTTAATTAGTTAAATTTAATACATATATAAACATTTTTTTTTATAAACAAAAAAAAATTAATAATTTAATAAGTATCAGTTGATATTTTTCTCACAACATGAAACTATTCTTGAATATAAATAATAAAAAATTAAAAAATTGTATCGAAAATATATTTTTTTCTACTTTTTCTCCATAGCCAATATAAATTCTTCTTAAATAAAATGAATAAATTTAGAATTTTTTAAATATAAGAATACAATAAACTCTATTTATTTCAATTATGGAAGGGTAATTATAATTAAAACCAAGTACACTAGTTCCATTTGTATCTAAGCTTCATCAGGGTACTATAAAATAATCAGTTCTTATTTTGCTCTGATGAAGCTTGGGTACGAGCGAAACCAGTTGGCTTCAATTATAATTACCATTCAGTGGTTAAAATACAACTTCTGGAAGAGACCCGGGGCCCAACGTGGGTTGTAGCGCCATTGTTGGGTTGTTGATTGGTAACGTTGCTTTTTTATGCTTATAATTTTTAAATGTCTAACCACAAAGTGAATTCTTCATGTGAAAAGAAAAGAAAAAAGAATTCAATTAAAGTAATGTCAGTAGGAAGAGAAATCAAACTGTTGAAAATAATCAAACAATTGGATAATTGTATCTCTTTGGTCTGAACATGATTTCCTGGTTGCATTTATTGTTCCAAATCGAAATTTTAAATATTTATATGATACTAGCGGATTGATTGAACTAGATTGCAGCGCCAGCTACCGGGTCCAATTGTAAATCGAAACCATCCAGGGATCCACTCAAACACCCACAAAAAATTAATCAAAATCGGTCCAGCCGTTTAGGAGGAGTTCGACTACGTACGCCCGTATAAAATAATTATATATATATATATATATATATATAGAAGAATATATATATATATATATATATATATATATTATTGTTGTTGTTATATATATATATATATATATATATATATATATATATATATATATATATATATATATATATATATATATATATATATATATATATATATATATATATATATATATATATATATGTTATATATATATATATATATATATATATATATATATATATATATATATATATATATATATATATATATATATATATATATATATATATATAGTATATATATATATATATATATATATATATATATATATATATATATATAAAGATTTAGTAAGTTTATTGAAGGAAATAACAAAATGTACACGTAACAAAAGTTAATTATTATTATTATTTTTAAATTAAAATAATGCGTTCACATAATAAAATTAGTTTTTTTTTAAATAGTTTTGTTCGATACCTTCGGATATTTATATTAGGTACTCCTCAACTCCTTACACAATATCAGATAACAGTAATAAAAAAATACACAATTCACTTCATTTTGGACAACAAATATAACATCTTACATTGTAATAACTTTTAAGTAAAAAACATATCTAACCACAAGTATGCAAACAAAATATGTATATTGTCGATAATTGTATTTTCCACAGATTATAGATATACAAATTAAGCATGTTATTTGTTAACAATGTAGCACTAACCACGCTTTGAAGTTATACATAATAATATTTATTTTGTTTCAAAAATAAAAATAGAATTAAAAAAAATATATATTTGAAAAATATTAACATTTAAAATATTTAGTTTAAACATAAGATTGAAAATTGAATAATCTTTTTCTTTCTCTCATGCCATTGTGGTGGAAGGTTTGGCTAACTTTGTGTCGTTTCCAGGGGCGCCGGGTGTAATAGTTTAAGTAACACCACATCTGGAGACACTTTCATTGCCTCCCTAGAAGATTTTACAATCTTTATATTGGGATAATGGTCTAAGAGACTGAACTCCTGATTCAATGGATGGATAAAATGTACAAATAAGTTATTTAATTTATAAAACAGGTCTCTTCATCCAGGATAGCATTTTCTGAAGATAAATAATTTGGTGGTTTAATACCCTAAAGCTTCATTTTACGCCATAAGAAATCAGGTTTAAGCTAGCTTCTTATGATGGAAGCTATCACCCGACAAGCTGAAATCGATGGTAACGTTTTCCATAGCTATATTAGAGTGATTGCATACTTTGTTGTGTATGTTATGAATGAAATAATATGATATTAATGCTATTATTGTAATTACAATAAAATAAAAAAGCTGTAAATATTTTAATAAATAAATTTTGATCACTCAAATTTCTTTGTAAAGGATCATTACAACTGCAATAAAAAATGTTATAAGCCATGTAAAATAAGCAAAATAAAATAAAATTCGTTAAAAAACTTTTTTATTTTCATTTGTGTAAATACTTTGTAATTTTTTTTATTTAAATATCATACATTTCTCTATATTTTGCCTGAAAGTGGTGAAATTACAATACATTCTTTCAATATATATTTTTTCATTTAAAAAGTGATTACCTCTTTATTCATGGTTTAATGGTAGTCTGGGTTGTGATAGGCTGGGGCGCAACGCTTATGATATGGCTGATCTATATATTAGGCACAAGGGCTCAATCCCACTGATCTTTCTATGTATTTTTAGTTTGGAGAATTGCATACTGACTTACTTCAGATGGTCGCTTAACTCTTAAAGAGTTTCAGGCTTCTTGATGATGTTATTCCAAGCTTAGTTATTCCAAGATCAGCCAGGACATTATCCATTAGAAGCTGTCTGCCTTCCGTCTTTCCTAGAAGTCTAACTCCGACTGGTTTTGATACGAACAAGGTCTTGATTGCTCTGGTCTCTTTGGCTCGGCATATGTGACCAATACATGCTAGTTGACTGGCACTCACGGTGGTCCTTATAAGAGGATGCTATGTCACTTTGCGGATCTCTTGATTGAGAATTGAAGGAAAAAATATATAGATTTAGGTATTGTACTTGGATTTTCTGGCTTACAGAGATTCAGCTCCAATGGCTTACGTCTGTTGGAAACATTGTTGGAAATGTGATTTGATGTTTGTTTTATGCTGGGGCTAGATTTGTAGCTCGGAGTGGTCCTCCGAAAGAAAGTGAGGGAGGATTTAGGGATGATGCTACAATCCTACATTTTTATCGCTCAGGGAATGTAATTATAGAGTATGATGGAATCAGTCTTATTATTTTAGAAAAGAGTTTTTTTCCGAGGGGAAGAGAAAAGTAGCAGTGCTTGGATGGAGTTATAACTACAAATTGTTAAATAAATTATTTTTAAAAAATATCCATATTTTATGTGGGCAATAAATGGAGTAGGTGAGTATGGATATAAATTGCGAAAATGTTAATAGAAATATCTACAACACAATTCATTATTTTATTATATCCTACGAGTACCAAGGCAAAACATGTCACTACCATAAAATATAATAAAATCTCAATTAAAAAACGGACGTTGTCACCAATATTAAATACTTAATTTCATATCACCATATCACCATGCAATGAACAAATCAAAACAAATTTGATATTTAATATTACGCAATCCTTAAAAGAACGAATCGTGTCCGATTGAACCAGCGTCTCCGTAATGAGTAGCCGACAGTTCTCTCCATTAGACCTACACGCAGATATAATTTATATTATTGGGTTACAATTTATTTATTCAATATCGGGCATTGGTTATTTTTATATTAGTAGATTCATTCATTAAATATTGCTGTAAGACTTGACTAAAACACGCATATAAATGTAAACCCACAACACCCGGACTAGGGGCGCCGGGTGTTATTGTTTCATTAACACTATACGTTTCAATTTCAGTAGCATCTTTCTTGCCCCATAAAACATTAAATCTTTAACAAGAAACTGATTGTTAATAAATAAAATAAAAATATGACGACCTTCGTGGCCGAGTGGTGAGTGCATTGACTGCCACCCCGAAGGTTCCGGGTTCGATTCCCGGCGATGGCAGTGTGATTGTCATACTGTCTTTGGTCTGGTGTAGATTTCACGTGACAATTAAATGGCAATATATTAGCTACTTATCACATGTCACAAGAATCACTATGATAGCTTAACATCGGTTTGACTCATGCTGTCACGATGTAAAGAGGGATTCAACAAAATAATAATAATAATAATAATAATAATACATCGTGTCATGCATGCACGTCGATTTTTCCGACTCCTAACATGGCCGACATTTAATATTTGATTTATTTAATCTCTATTTCTGGCTCCATTCACATCGTTAGCATATACTTTTTTACCATTCTTTCTTCATTAATTCATTCCATGGGTCCAAACCATCTAAATGTTCCTTTCATTATTTTGTTCATAACACCTTCATTCGCACCGCCTTCACTTATTATGTTATATTTTCATTCGACTCTCTACCATACATAGATTTTCCACACATCTAAGAGATCTAATTTCTAATGCATATTTAAAAATAAAGCTAACAGATTAATGTTTTAGAAATTGTTATCAATACCTACATATCAATTATGCGATTCGAACATGTCAATAGATTCTTAAACGCTTTTCAAACATCTTGAAGGTCTAGCGTTAGTTAGAAGGTCTCCCTTTGTTAATGGAAATTAAACCAATTTAATTTTGACTTATTCATGATAATGCGCATAATTAAATGAAGGACCATAATACACAGTTATTTATACAGGTGTGTTTTTTCTTATTATTATTCCTAAAACTAGAAGTTCATATATGATATTATTAGGTGTGGACGAAGCTGTTTGTAAGATTCTTCAGGAGTTGTTCATCGTGTTCGTAGAAACATAACATAAATATAGCAGAAGCGTATATAATTATGATATAAACAACTCGATGCAACTGTCTGATGATTTCTTCTATAATCGATAATTCAGAAATCGTTTTCAAAGTCTGAGAAATGACGCCTCATCTTGACTATCTCTCATTTTGAATTCTGAAATGTCAGTTTAAAAAAAAACAAAAACCAGAGTAACCTTAAGGTATAATTTATAGATCGTAATGAGTAAGAATGAAAACGTCTGTTTTCTAGAAGTTTTATTATATTTTATGGAAATTACATGTTTCGCCTTGCTAAGACATTATCAAAGAACTTTCTATTGAGCATGCTTTCTGAAATGTGATAACTTAGCAATGCGAAATGTCATTCCTATAAATTATAATAAAAACTTCTAAAAAAACAGTCAGTCATCGCTGCAAATAGAAATATATCCACTGAAGCAAATATGGCAGTATATAATTGAGTTCTAGTGCCAATCCATCTGTATTGAAGTGAAGCTTGGCGCTGGCAAAGGAAGGATGAAAGTAGGATAAAGGTCGTAGAAAAGAGAAGAAAACCGAGCAGAATTGATAGGAAAACGATTTTCGATAGGATACTGAACGACGAAATAAGGAAGAAATGTAAGTAATATTATTATAGTAAAATTAAAAAAGGATCCCTTAGATGGTTTGGACATATGGAACGAATATACGAAAGAAGAATGATTATAATTATGTATACAAGCAGTGTGAGTGAAAAGCGAATACTGGAAGACCAAGGAAAGCATGGCATGACCAAATTAATCAAATAATAAAAAGCGGCCACATTCGAAATTGGTAAAATAGACGATTGCGCATGTTAAGATGAATGAAAGTAGGTCACCATGTATGTTTGGACAGAGCAGTATGGCGGCTTCTCTGCCTGCCCTTTAAGAAAACGACGCGATGATGAGTTAGCTAGAAAACATACGTTTTCATCTATATTAATTATTTAATATGGAGTTTAAGATCATTGTTCCAGAAACAATAAATTTTAGATCATAATTTAAGTACTTGCTTAAAAATGGTGTGGTGTTTTTTCTGAAGAATTATATTTTATAAAATGTGATTAGGTTATGTTAACTTTATATAGTATTAGTTATCTAGTAATCACACCCATTAAATTGAAATCATTTCTTGGATTTTGAGAAATAACACAGGAAATAAATGTACAATGTAAGAGTATAATACATTGCATTCAAAATTATACAAAAGGGTGTGATTGTAGGGCCATGAAAAATCAACAAATGAATTTCTTCTTCTTCTTCTTCTTCTTCAGCCTATTCCCGTCCACTCTTAGACTAAGGCCTCCTCCGTTTGCTTTCACGTCACTCTGTCTTGTGCAGACTGCATCCAGGTTATTCCGACATGTCTGTTCAGGTCATCCTTCCACCGTAGTTGCGGTCGTCCTGTACTTCTCTTTGCCGTCCACGGTCTCCAAGTCAGCAGTCTTTTTGTCCATTTCACGTCCGAGCTTCTAGCTACGTGACCTGCCCATTGCCACAGTGGATGATGTCAGTGACTTTTGTTTTTTCTGTCTCTGTATCTTAGGCTTATGACTAACATGGCTCTTTGGGTTACTCGAAGTTTCTCGGCATTTAAAATACCTTGTACTATTATTTTTTTTTGATAAAATGTTTCTGAAATATTATACAATGGACCATCTATCAATATAAAATGCTTTTATTTATAAATATTAAATTTAAACCATGTTTCTTATCATTCGTGACACGTGTATTGATTCAGTATCGACAACACAATACAAAAACTATGCAAATATTTGTTGTGTAATATATGAGTAAACAAACAAAATGTTCTGAATAACAATGATGAAAACGCATTTAATTTAAAAATCTGATTCAAGGTTGAATGTTGCCACGTGACAAACTATTTTTAAGGAAGTTCGCAAATAATAACTAACTTATAGGGAATAATAATTAGTTAAATATTCATTTTGATTAATATGCTTCACTCACTTTGGCAAACCTAATAAATGACTAAAAAAATTCACTAGTGCAACCAAATCTACATAGATGGCTGACTGAAACTGCCACGTGAAGATAAATATGGATTTTGAAGTATATATACATCTTCCAAAAATTTGTCATGCATGATCACAAATAACAAAGGTGGAATGGGGAATGTTGTAATTACATAAAGCGTGCGCTTAACCCAACCAATGACAGGTCATAAGTCCTGTAAACACCTTGATCATCCATGTTCAGTTTCCAGTTTACGTCTTCGTCTCTATTGAGATACAATTAAAAAATGACTGCAGTTTTAGAAGTACCTACTGGGTATTGTTTAACCTAAAAAAACGAAAGCATCGAAAATATTTTAAAGTTGATAATATTTATCAAAAACTATTAAAGGTAATTATTATAAAAACATGTTTGTCTTTTATTATTAAACATCTAAATATTTGTTTATTTTTGCTAAAACTATCAACATTGTTGTAATCAAATGTAACACCTTAAGCAATGAAAAACATCAACAGGATTAATTTACGTATACATAATATTTATGAAATAAATAACCATCACGCCGTTTCTTCGAAGGGGAAGGTAGAAAAGATGAATCGCCAACTTTTCACAACACATTTCTCTTACCTCCTCAATTTTCATTTCGAATTTAATTCACATCGTCAACGTATACTTTATTCAGTATTCTTTTTTCATTCATTCTGTTTACGCCTGAAAAATATAAAATTACAATAATTGGTGAGAAAAAAAATTATACTTATTTATGATATGAAAAATGTGGAAATCAACGGAAACTATTACATTAAAGGCCCAAGTGGCATCCCAAGAACCAGCAATTACATAACACTTTGCTGTAAACTAATCTCTTGTATTGAAACCATTTTTTTTAAATGATATCATTTTTAATTAAATTGGTGTATTTTTTTAAATTTTAATTATTATTAAATTATAATTATTAAATTATAATTAATAAAATTAAAATTTCAACCATAAGTGTTTTATTTTTGACACAGGAAATAATACAATAAATATTTAATTTAATATTATAATTCAAGATGGGCTACCACTTCTAGATATCCTCTTCCTTTCTTTTCTGGTTCTTCGTGTCAATGGCATGCTAGTTTAAGGACAAATTTTTGAGAAATGTGTTATTCTCAGAGATTTGCCCTAAAATATGTCTCTTGCCATTGTGGAAGGATTGGCAGAATTTGTGTTTTACACCCGGACTAGGGGCACCGGGTGTTATTGTTCTCGTAACACCATACGTTTCAATTTCAGTGGCATCTTCCTTGCCCGCTAAAAACATTAGATCGTTAACAAGAAACTGATAATTAATAAATAAAATATTTACAAATTTAAAAAAGAAAAAAACGCTTGGTAATTTAGCATAGGTACACATATAAGACACTGCGATAGAATTAGGAACTCAAGGAGGGAAATATGCGAGGTAGAGAAGATACTGCTATGCACACATGAGAAGAATGGACACATCCAGACTCTATCACATTGTGTTGCACGGCCAACCCCATGGCAGACGACACCCCGGCAGACCACCAAAGAGATGGATCGACAGCTGGGAGTCGACCTCGCAGGAGACCAATTCCTCTTAAGAAACAGGGCACAAAACCTACACTAAGAAGAAGAAGAAGACATATATAGTGCCTAAATATAGAGATTAAATTAACATATGATATATATTCATTGAATATCCGATTATCACTTTTAAATTAAATGTAAAACTTACATTTCAACAACATTATCCATTTGTAATAATTGAAGTAGTATCGATGCAAGCATCTGTATCAAATAGATAATCATTTGCAGTGAAAAATAACAAAAAATAAATAACTCATTAAAAAACTTTAGTTGATATAATTATTTATTTATTTATTATTTCTAAGATATTTTTGATGTTAAATGCCTGCAAGAAAGAATATAAAAAATGAACAAGCAAATAAATAAAAATGTTTTTTTATTCTGTTTTCAAAATTAAAAAATAAATTAAATCAATGGTATTTGAATTCATTATATAATCTACACAACGATATTGTCTAATGTGATATTTTCGTTTAACAAATCTTAAAAATTTTAATGTCATACATGGTGGAAAACTTTTAAAAATCATAACCTACAATTTATGAATTAATTGTATCTCAATAGAGACGAAGATGTAAATTATTTGGAAACAGAATATGGTAGTCGAGGCGTATACAGGACTTGACCTGTCATAGGTTGGATTAAGCGATCATTTTACATTTAACAACATTCACCATTACGCCCTTCGTACGACACCACGTCTGACAAATTTTTGGAACAAGCATGTATAAAAATATAAATGTATATTATAATTGCAACATATTATCAAAACTCTTCTGACTTAAAAGTCAGCCTCCAGCTGTTTTGAATTGTGTCCATTATTTTGTTATCAGAGAGACATAACAGGCGGGAGGTTGGCTCCGTTTATATTGGCGGTACTCTGTTCTACCGTTCATTAGCGGATACCGACCCGTGCCGTGCGGTTCGTACAATATTCCATTACATTTCTCTTTCTCACCTTCTGCCTGCAGTCTTTCTAGCGATCTGAATATTGAACTATTTATACTGTGTAAAATATTATTTATTGTGATAAACTGTGATCCTTGGATAACTATTCAAATTTTAAATCTGTACACGGTAAGAATTTTTATTTTATTATGAAAATATTACACATTTAGTGAATTCGTATTTTAAACAATGCATTTTTACTATTTGGAAGATATTCCCTATACTTCCAGTTTTAAGCCATTATTAAGTACAAATAATTTTAAACTCTTTTGTATGTTTTTACAACACGTTTTATTTAGAATCAGCCGGTTTCGCTCACACCGGTGCTTCGTCAGGATAACAAAACAAACAGTTTTAAATTATATTTAATAATGCCATACCACAAATTAGTGCTTCATACAAAAGTATTATTCAGTTATACTAAAAAAAAATAGAAACTTAATTTTACGATTTGCGGAGAAATGAAAGTTTTTTTTATAACTATCATAAAATGGCATGGCTTATGCTGATAGTTACGTTTGTTATATGAATTAACACGTCTGTCTATGGTATAAGTTTTATTGTATTTTATGGGAGAGGCATGTTTCATCTTGTAAAGGCATTATCAAATGATTGGACAATTGATAATGCCATGCCTAACCAAGGATAAACATGTCACTTCTAGAAAACAGACATTTTAATTAACATGAAATATTTCATATAGAGCCTTTAATCAATGTTCAATAATGTAGTATTAAATATTGAGGATTATCGAATTATTCATTTACTTTTATTATACGAGTATATGGTTTTTATACTTTTCGCGTTGTCAGCTCAAAATGAAATGTTTAACAATGCTAACCAAAGCGAAACATGACAGATTCAATAAAATATTATAAAACTTCTAGAATACGTACGTTTTTCCCAATATTAAAAACTATTAACGCAGCTATAAATTAATGCAAAAATAATAATTAAATTTTAGTAAAACAAAACACTGTTACTTCAAAATATACTTTTTACTTAACCATAATGAATTTCTGTTAAATTTTATAGATCGTGATAATTTATTGAATTACATACACTGTGTATAAATTTATACTGTGTATAAAATTGTAATTTTAGGTTAAATTTACAGACAAAATCCTAAGTTAAAAAAATTCTAAACTATTTAAAAAAACGATGCTCTTCTGTTTTGGAAAGTCTTGTTATGAATGACTGTTAAAACTACAGCACCTACGCCCATAAGTGACTTAATAGAATAATTTGATTCTCAACCATGGACCTACATACGTTCATTATATTTTCACATACATGCTTACATGACATGTGTTGTAACCATTTTGATTTGTGTAGTTGACGATTTATTGTAACCTCAAATAAATATAGATTTCTTTAGCTGTTATTTTTGTAACAAAAAAAACCTATTTTAATATTATTTAAAAAAGATAATAATATATTTTGAATAGTACCTAACATGTTTAGATTGTGTAAAAAAATGTTTATTGGGATCATTGGTTTGCATTTGATAATGCCGGCATTACACCGGCGCCATTATACTGGCAATACATTAGTAAGGCTAAAATGGAACTCTTCAAAATAAAGGATTTTCAAAAAAATTAAAAAGGCAGAGTTTTACGTAATTTTAAAGAAACTATGACAATTTTTTTCCCAAATGCATTTATTCTTACGGTATTACTTAAGCAAAGAAATTCAGGAACATTTAAAAAATATTTTATTACTCATCTAATTTCCATCACCCCCATCTATATTTATTTATACTCTAACATGAATATACGGAACAGTTATAATTAATGAACTAAATGAAAGGTTGTAGTATGGTAAAATAGGTACCGAGTATCAAATATATACAAAAGACAAGTATGCAGTTTCGTTCTATATTTCATAAATCATAGAGAATGAAACAGCATACTTAGTTTTTTAATTTTTTTATTCATTTGGTACTTAGTGCACATTTAACTTCAACCATTTAAATATGCGAACACTGTGAAAGTTCGTAATTAAATATATATTTTTTTGAGAAATAAATCAGATTTTTCCACAATGTATTATAATACAATGTACAATCATGTTCCACAGTGTACAATCGAATGCGGGGAAAAACAGTGTTTTAATTTATAAAGTAATATTTACGCCAGGCGCTATGCTGAGGGATTTATCCTCAAACAAGCTCTTACGGAACATGATTGTTTTACAAATTTTCGTGTAGCTGTTTTTAACAAATCGCTCTACAAATGGTGCTAATTAAAAAAAAACATAGCTCTAAGTGCTAACTGCTTCCTGCTACCATAAATTAAATTGTCTTTGACATACAGTTATACTTTATCTTTATCTTATCATCCAAAATGAGTCCACATAGAGTTCATGCATTTTATTGTTATATGATGTGCATGAATGAGCAGTGATTGAAAATACAACACCACTTTCGCCTACACTTGCAATGACCTGCAATACTTTTGTTAGCATTATTGTACAGCAAGAATATTGGGTTATATGGCACATATTTAAACAACTCAGAATTCCAGAGAGATGGAGGTCTGTTCGTCACTGATAATTATTTTCGACAAAGGGGCCACAGATTGTTTTATCTCCCACGATGCGAACCAACCTGTCAATGGTTATACCGGTAGGTAGAGCCACACCTTTGCTAAATCGTGTCACCTAGAAGATTGACGTATTTTGTGATAGTAGTAACTCAACTGAGGGAGCACTGTCTTTATTATAATTGTTTATTCATTTTTAAATTTGTCACGTATCTCATATGTCTCACTCTCTTTATTATTTTCTTATGTATTATTTATTATTATGTATTTCAAACTTGTATCTTTAGTGTATTGGAACAATAATCCTATAATGCTTTAGATATATTTAAATAAATAAATGAAATGATAATGGTGAAATATATATACGAAATGTTGTCAGTTGATTCCTACCACAATACTGCCAAATACATTTAATTTAAAAGTCTGTTAACATATCTACAGCAAACATTATTTTTGCACAAACAAACTGATAATTATCTTCTTGGACTTGGACTTGAATCTTTTGACCTAAGGAGGTTCAACTCTTGCTTTCATTCCTATTTCGTTTGATGTTATCATTAATCAGAATGGAATGTAGAGCGGAAGAAAATATCACTGCGATGGTTTTGGACATATCTTCTTCTTCTTTCGGTGCAGTGTCAGGTCCCCCCAACGTTGGCGATTACTGCAGCAAAGGCATCTCTATTGTATTCGCCATAGTGATTCCTGAGAAAATGTGACCAGAGTGGTTTCCCGTTGCCTTCTCTGGCGGATTTTTCTGTCGGGGCTACCTTCTCTTTGCTGCTTGGATCTTTCATCCTCTCGTTATCTGATGTGATTACACGGTTATGAGTGTGATCCCATTGCCCAGGGTTCGCGACAAGGACGCTAACGAGTTGGACTAGTCAGTAGTGTTGCCGGTGGAATGCAACTAGGCATTTCGCAGCATTTTATAGAATCACACCCTCCAGGAAGACGTGACTCGCCGCGACCCTACTGACAGTTCGAACCCCATATGGAACTGGGTACAAACCCCATATAGGATTTGGACATATGAACGCATAAATTAAAATGTAATGGTTCAGAAAGTGTATAGTTAATGATGTGAATGAAGAACGGAGTCGAGGAATACCGACTCTGGAAAATACGCCATTTACAAGTTAATCAAATTTTAAAGGTCGGCCATATTTGACGTTTTCATAAATATGTATTGTTAATGATATCATAGCATTATTACCTATTTCATTAGATCAAACTCGTATACGTATTCTCATCTCTAGTTTTGACATATCTATTTTTACTCCACATTGAAAAATGGATTACTATCTACCAATTTTTTTTTAAATAATTATTTGACAAATCACACAAAAAACATACAATTGAATAACAGGAAACGACCGTCATTATATTTGAGAGTCATACAAACGTAAAATTAACGTAGTGAATATCGCTTAGAATTTTATAACTACTCACGCGTTGTTACGGCTCAGTCTGGTTAATTGAAAAATGGTCCCAAATGGTGGTTTAATGTTCCCTACCCGAGACCACCGGTCCACATCCATGACAATTATCTTCCTACTCGGTTCTGCACTCAGGTTCAACCGCCCCCACTCAAGGGCACTCTGTTAACCGTCCCGCAGTCTCCACCCAAATCTCCACCCATTCACACTCCTCCCTGTTCAGATTGTAGTCAGGTCCAAATGAGGACCCAACCCACCACATTCTCCAAGAAATCCTCCTCTCACCATCCAACAATATTCAACCTCAATATCCAAGACAGAAATTTCCACCATGGGGGAAAAGAGTAGCTTCCGAGCAGGAACTCTCGAGAAGAGGATATCCTAAGTATACTCGTAAACGCGCGCATAATTTTCGAAGATTCTAGATCTGGGACAACCGAACATTTACATTTATATAGATAGTTTGTGTATTTAGGTAGCATGTTCACAGCAGATGGCCGAACGAATAGTGACGTCGAAAGAAGGGTTGGTGCGGGTAACAAAGTGAATGGAGTTTAAAAATAGTTATTGAAAAAAGAATTTGTCAGTGAAAGCGAAAACGGCCGTTCACAATGGAGTTCTGGTCCCAACCCTAATGTATGGAAGCGAAGCATGGAACTTGCAGAAGAAGGGTGAGAGCAAAATAAATGCGGTAGAGATGAGGTCTTTAAGACGTATGTGTGGTAGAACGATATACGACAGAATCTCAAATGCTGATATAAGAAAGGAATGTAGAGCGGAAGAAGGTATTATGAACAAAATTATGAAAGGATCGCTGCGTTGGTTCGGACATATAGAGCGCATGAATAAAGAAAGAATGGTTAAGAAAGTACCTTTACGTTAATGATGAAAATGGAGTACGGAGTCGAGGCAGGCCGAGGAAAACATGGCATGACCAAATTAATCAAATTTTAAAGGTTGGTCATGTTAGAAATCGGAAGAATTGACGTGCGTGTATGACTCGCTGTATGAATGTGGAGGAATCTAGAAAGGTGTGCCAGGATAGATTAGTGTGGCGGTCCATTCTCTCTGCCTACCCCTGAGGGGAAACGGCGTGATTGTATGTTTTTGTTTTTGTTGTAGATAGATGTACACGCGCGTATTCAAATGGAACGTTATGTCAACATTTCAAAGCAATCGGAAAATAACTTTCGGAGATTTAAGATTTTGAACATGAAAATTTACATTTTTATTTATTAGATTATTGCCATATGCAACCATTCAGAATGGCAAAAAATGTATCATAGTATTTTTGTTTCCTATGTATTATATTATCAGCAGACATATCTGATTGAACAGATGGAAAGAAAACATAAAGACATTGTGGTATTCTGTTACTTGAAGAAAACATATCAATAGCATGATTCGTTGGAAAAATTATTTGCTCAGATGGCTTTTCTCTCCCGTGACACATTTCAAGCGTATTTATAATAGCTATTGTATACTGTGCAATTGCATTAAAGTCTATAAAAAGATAATTACGTACATAAATGCATCTGATGTTTGAAAGAAGTGGCAAAGTCTCTTATTGGTATAGTGGTAAGAGTTACGACTGCCCGGGTCCTATGGGTTGGAAGTGTGATTATCATAGTGTGTTTGGACTGGTGTAGAATTCAAGTGACAATAAAATGGCGGTAGATTACCTACCTATCACACCATAGCTAAAAAACAAATTGTACAAGTATATACAGGATCTTTCAATAGAGACGCTCCATTTTTAATCGCTTGTGCAGAATGTCCATCGTGGCGTACGCTGTATGCTACGTCGAACCATATATTGTCGGTATCCATATCATCCAGTTTAAGTCACAAGAATCTCAAATTTATGCATTAAACGACGTATTGTGAACCCTGTAGGACGGCTATGAATGCCATAAATTGGCGATTTTGATAATAAATTTTAACAATTTCAACGCGTTGTTGAAACGTGTAGCATTCCATGGCAAATTGTCAAAACTAAATAAGTATTCTTGTCAAATTTGACAGCTATCGTTTTTCCGAAATGGCAGCTATTTGCTGTCAAAGTTTGACCGTCCCTATTGAAAAACCCTTTGATCACCAGGATACACCACTTGCAGCAATGCCACGGCGGCCATTTGGCCAAAATTATATTTCATATATAATGTCATTAAATGTCCTTAAAAATTTAAATAATATTGTGGCAATATTACTTAGACAGGTTGTTTTATTTAATATCAATGTTTGAGCGCTCTTAATGAAAAATCTTATAGTGATGGGGTTGAATTGAACCTGTTGTATAATTTATTATTATTTTTATTTCTACTTCTTTTTACGGTGACCTGTTTCCAGAAGATTATCTATATGATCATACCAGTAGAGATCTAATAATATAAAGCATACGTATTAAACTAGTAATTTTGTTGTTAATTATGAAGTTTGTTGTGGAAAAGGACCCAAAAGATTCTTGTATCGTCTCATCACTATTTTATACTATAAAGAATCGACTAAATTTTTATGTTATTATATGAAATTTCAATTGCGTTGTTTCATTATCTGTGTTTTTTTCTTCTTCCATGAAGTGTGCGTTTAAAATTGTTTGTTTCATAAATTAAACAAAATATGTTTATTCAATTGTGTATTTGATAAACGCAGTAAAAACTATTTACGAAACAAAATGTTTTTCAAATATTTCTGTAATTTTAATTGTTTACCTAATTCCAAAGTACATTTTACATATATAATCCTGGGCTAATAACAAAGAGGAATTTCGTAATATTGAATTTTGATAATTCAAAACAATGTTTGTTTCACTAATAGGAGTTAATTTATTTAGATATATTTCAAACAAATTATTTCTTCTCCATCAGAAAACTTTAAAAAAACTTATAACAGTGTTTTCTCATTTAATTGTGGTATTTTTTTAATTGCTAATTTTAAATATCTTCGATTCTAATAATCGTTCCAATTACTTTCAAAGACAAAGACAAATATTTGGTTACTATCCAAATCGGTAATCAGTGATTTAAATAACTCATCATCATCGGCTGACCCTCGTGTCCGAGGAAGACTGTCCTTCACGGTTGTGGGTTCGCATGTGACTGAAGAGCCCGATCCTGGACCCACAAATACTGGGGCATCTGGGGCAGGGGAAGGCAAGCCTTGTAATGGAGCCGTCACCGTCTCCCAGTGGTGTGTCCTTTTTCCTCCTTCTCATTTCTGCGACATCGTCTCTGCGCTGTGCTTCAAAGTCTTGCGTGCCTTTATGCACTGCTGTTCTCCACCTAGGTCTGTCTTCTGCAGTCTTTTCCCAGCAATCACAGTCGATGCCAGTCTTTTGTAGCTTTCCTTTAGGGAGTCCTTAAAGCGTTTCCTCTGACCACCGTGTGAGCGTTTCCCTTGGGTAAGCTGAGAGTACATAATCTTCCTTAGGAGTCTTGTCTCAGGCATTCTGACGACGTGAAATAACTAACTAATATATAAACATACTACAAATGCAGTTTATTTCGTTTTCCCAATATCTACATCATCAATTGCCTGAATGCGAGACAGTGTACATTGCGATCATCAATGTTTTCTGCGATGGGTAGATTGTCTGTGTCTGTCTTCCTGTAGACCTCAAGTGCATTCAGAGCCCGCCAAAGTTGAGATCGAGACTCAAAACGCACATTTTCAAATTATCCTATCCTGATGTAAATGTTGATCGACCAGGTGCAGTCCTCATACGAAAATATGTTTATTTTTAACTAGTTCACTTTGTGTTGTGGATTCAAATTTGAATAAATATAACTGCACTTAGTATTACAATAATTCATTTCGCTTATCACATAAATGTTTCGGTAATAACATAACCTTTTACAATGCAATTTTATACATTGAATAAGGTTATGTTATAACCTTGGACTTGGAACTTGGACTTGGATCTTCTGGCTTACAGAGGTTCAGCTCATGTGGCTATTCCTCTTACGTCTGATGGGAACATTGTTGGAAGGTGATTTGGTGGGTTGTTAGTTTATGCGGGGGCATGATTCGTGTGGCCCGGAGTGTTCCTCTGAAGGAGGATCGATTTTGGGCGCTTGTGGCGGCTGGAAGTGTTTGGGTCGTAATTTGAGAGGTCTTTTATTGTGGGGTTGGGATGTGAAGGGAGTCCTTTGTAAAAACGTTCGGGAAGTTTAAGAATGAATTCATCTATCATCGGGATTCCCGATTCTAGGTGCAGTTGTGTGATCCTGGTCCATGAAGGCGCACCATGCGATAAACGGATAGCCTTATTTTGCAGGATTTGGAGTTTTTGTATGTAGCTCGAATCTGCATAGCCCCAGATTGGGGCTGCATAAGTGAAGATCGGCCTTATGACCGTTTTGTATATCAGGAGTTTATTGTCGGTGCTTAGTTTACTGTGTCTGGCTAATATTGGGTAGAGGGCTGAGATTGCTCTTGACGCGGCTTTGACTTTATTTGTAATGTGTGGCCTCCATGTCAGCTTAAAATCCAAGGTATTTGATTGTTTTAGTCCAAGGAACGTCTTGGCCGAACATTTTTATGTTGGGAGGAATGTGTCTTTTATTGAAAAGGGTCGCTGAAACATGTCTGTGATAAGTGAAATTAAGTTTTGTAACACTACACGCATACGATTATACTATAAAAACTTTTGATTCACAAAACTTAAGATGCTGTATTTGAATAGTAAGTTATTGTATTCATATAGCGTCAAACAGTTGTTTTTATAAATATTTAAGCCTTGTAGAAATTATTCAGCATCGTTTAAAATTATTTCCGCCTAGAATCGATTTAAAAATAACCTTCAAAATGTTATTTCACGTTTTCTTCGAAACCTTCTTGAAAAACATCACTTGTCAGCGTGAAAGAGAAAAATCTAACGAAATGCTAATTAACACGCTTGATGGTGGGTTTAACAAAGGACGTTTACATTGTTTAGCAAAAGTCAGAAAAACGTATTTTTATAAATGACACATCTTTTATAATGTATGTATGAATATAATAAAGTACTTTTAAATGCAAGTGAAATATAACAGAAATAATTAAATGAATTTTACAATTCTGATATTGTCTTAGAAAGGTGAAACAATTTGATGGTGGTCTAGGTAACAGAACGCTTGGCTCCTAATTTATGGAACTTGTGTTCACGGCCTTTTTTTTTCTCTTCTTCATAATAATGAAATATTTTCTGTACATATTGGAGATTGTACTATAAATTGATTTAAATTCTAAGAGTAGGTCAGATTTAGGACAGCTGGGAGTCTACCTCACAGGAGGAGCAACACACTGGAGAACAGACCACATAGGTCTACAATAAGGAAGAAGAAGAAGAAGAAATATAAAATAACCTTGAATATAATCGCGTGATTAGAACACCTAGGAAAGGATTCGAAGAATATAGAATATAATCAAGAAATGAGTATAAAAATAAACATTTTGTATCGAGAAGTCTGATAGAAACCGCTAGATAAAATGACAAAATGTATTTTTGTTTTAAAACCGCAAATCTTTCATACTTGTTTTGAATATATTAAAGTTAATCAACCTAACCACAAACGCTTGTCAATAAATTCAAATGTACGAGTATTTATTGTTTCTTGAACAATGATGTAAAACTCCACATAAAATAATTAATATGAATGAAAACGTCTTTTTTTTAGGAGTTATATTTTATTTTAGATGTAGTGATATGTTTAATTTAATTAAAAAATTTAATTTAAACATATGTTAACATAAAAGTAAAATATTTAGCGTACAGCGAGTCATATGCGCACGTCGATTCTTCCGGCTTCTAACATGACCAACCTTCAAAATTTGATTAATTTAGTCATGCCATGTTTTCCTAGGTCTACCTCGACTCCGTACTCCATTTACATCGTGAACATATACTTTTTAAACCATTATTTCTTCACCCATGCGCTCCATATGTTCGAACCAACGCAGCGATCCTTTCATAATATTTTCTTTCGCTCTACATTCCTTTCTAATATCAGCATTTGAAATTTTGTCGTACATCGTTCTACCACGCATACGTCTTAGGGACCTCATCTCTACCGCATTTATTCTGCTCTCATCCTTCTTCTGCCAGTTCCATGCTTCGCTTCCATACATAAGGGTTGGGACCAAAACTCCATTGTGAAGTGGTGAATAATCTTTAAAATAACCATGTATTTATTTCTAACACTTTATTACACTCTCATAAACATGCTAGAGATTTTTTTTGGTGAACGAATATGAACATTAAATTTTCAAAATAAAATTACGTATTTATTTATTTAATCAAATCGTTATAATTAATCAAATCGTAGAGAACAAAATAAATTAATATTTCGCTTGCAATACGATTTTCTTACTGTCTCTTTGTTATGTTGACAAGTCTTTTAGTATTTATACATGCATTAAAAAAAACAGTACTTCAATTTGAATGAATATGAATGAAAATGTCTGTTTTCTAGGAGTTTTATTATATTTTAGATGCAATGACATGTTTCACCCTTCTAAGTCATTATCAAATGATTAAGACGTGTCATTCCATCTAAAATATAATAAAACTCCTAGAAGACAAACGTTTTCATTAATATTAATTATTTAATCTGGAGTTTTAAATCATTAGTCAAAAACAATAAGTGAATTCAGATTTTATTTTATCACGATGATGCCAAAAATATGTGGTAAAATAGCGATGGATACAGAAATAAAAAAACTGTTCTATTTTCATTATACGTAATGATACGAGTACATAATATGAGTACAGCATATTATGTTTTGTTACATCATAGATATTTGATTTCATTGCGATAGAACTGTGGAATATAGTTAGCTATCATAGCTTTGAAATATGAAGGTGTATGACCTTGGCATCCCATATAACTATTCCATTATTAATTTGTATTCGTACCGGGAACTGATCCGATGTTGAAGAATCATTTTTAAATGCTGATTCTTATTTATCTCAGTTGATTGTGATGTAGTCTCATAATGGATGTGAACACGAATGTCAATCATATATCGTCGGTTCAAATGTAAAACTCATTAAGTGACATTTTAAAAAAAAAATTGTTGCAATTTCTGTATCAGACTTGTGAATTCTACGTCAGGAAATAATCACTAAGTGTATTTATTAAAGAATAACAGTTATTCTTTAATAAAAACACTTGGTGATTATTTTCTGACGTAGAATTTACAAGTCTGATACAGAAATTGCAAAAAAAAAAAAATTAAAAGTCACTTTTACCTTTGATCCGACGATATTATGTATTTATTGAATCTGAATTTACATAGGATGTAAAATAACCATATCGGAGAATTCTGGTCCCAACACTTATGTATGGAAGCGAAGCATGGAACTGGCAAAAGAAGGATGAGAGCAGAATAAATTCGGTCCCTTAGACGTTCGAGTATGTGTGTAGAACGATGTATAACAGAATTTCAAATGCTGATATAAAAAAGAAATGTAGAGCGGAAGAAGGTATTATGAATAAAATTATGAAATGATCGCTGGGTTGGTTCGGACATACGGAGCGCATAGATGGAGAAAAAATGGTTAAAAATTATACGTCAACGATGTAAAAGGAGTAAGGAGTCGAGGTAGACCGAGGAAAATTTTAAAGATTGGTCATGTAAGAAGTCGGAAGAATCGACGTGCGTGTATGACTCGTTGTATGAATATGGAGGAATCTAGAGAGGTGTGTCAGGATAGAGTAGTGTGGCGGTCCATTCTCTCTGCCCACGGCGTGATGGTTTGTTGTTGTTGTTGTTGTTGTTGTCGACGTACGTATATGACACGATGTATGAATGTTGAGGAATCGAGTAAAGTATGTCACGAAAAAACAGTGTGGCGATCCATTATTTCTGCCTACCCCTACGAAGAGATTCAATACTCTATCATACCCATATTACCTCACATTCTTCTATGAATGTTTAATAACAATAAAAAGAATATGCGGTGAATGCGGCGCGAATGAAATTGTTAAGAACAAAATAATGAAAGGATCATAAAGATGGTTTAAGTACACGGAAATAATGAATGAAGAAAAGAATGACAAAAAAAGTATATGTTGACGATGTAAATGGAAATAGAAATAGAGGAAGACAGAGGAAAAAGTGACGCGATCAAATAAATCAAATATTGAATGTCGGCCGTGTGAGGAGTCTGAGAAATCGAAAATGTGCGTATGACACGATGTATGTAATGAATGTTGAGGAAGCGATTGAAGTATGTCGAGGAAGAAAAGTGTGGCAGTCCATTCTTTCTGCCAACCTCTTCGGGGGGAAGGCGTAATGATTAGTTATTTACAATAAATATGCTTTGAACAAATGGCAAGAAATAATTGGCGAATAAAGTAGACGTAACTAACTAACCAACTAACCATCACGCCGTCTCCCCGAAGGGGTAGGCAGAAAGAATGGACTGCCATACTTTTCTTTCCTGACATATTTCTCTCGCTTCCTCAACATTCATACATCGTGTCTTGCACGCGCGTCGATTTCTCTGACTCCTTACATGGCTGACATTCAATATTTGATTTATTTGATCGTGCCACGTTTTCCTCGCTCTTCCTCTATTTCTAGTTCTATTTACATCGTACACATATAATTTTTTTACATTCTTTCTTCATTCATTATTTCCGTGTGTCCAAACCATTTTAATTATCCTTTCATTATTTTGTTCATAACACCATCATTCGCACCGCATTCACTTCTTATATTTTCATTTGACACCCTATCAAACAGAGTTTCTACACATTCGTCTAAGTGATCTAATTTCTACTGCATTTATTCTACTTTTATCCTTCTTCTGCCAGTTCCATGCTTCGCTTCCATACATAAAAGTAGACGTTAATGGTGTAAATGGAATAGAAAAAGAATAAATAATTCAAAATGTTTCGCATATGATATAATGTTGCTACGTATTTGATACATAATGTAGCTACTGACCTTAGAGAGGTATATGTTTTAATTTCTTTGCTCGTCGATGCAAATTAACGTTAATTAGTCACCCTATATTTCAGATCGTAATTGAAACAATTTAACGCCATTTTAAAACTACACATAGTTCCTAGAATTTCGAATCTTTGTTTGGAAATATGTTTGTGTCTGAGAATGGCATTTGTTTGATTGTGTTGAATGTTTAAGTGTTGCAATGTAAACCAAAAACAGTGGTTTAGACAATATATTGAACCCGTATGACATACACAGTTGGATGACAGAGATTGTCAAGTAAGAGCAATTTATATTCAATTCAAATCTAGAAATAATTACTGTCGACCTTCGTGGCAGAGTGGCAAGAGCCATGACTGCTACACCGAAGGTCCCGGGTTCGATTCACTTCACACACTGTCTTTAGTATGGTATAGAATTCATGTGACTTGAATCTGGAAAACATAGGCTTTTCATATGAGCATTTATATGTTGCGTGTTTACAAGTAGGACACCCGAAAAAAAAAATTATTTGCAGAAGATGGAAAGATTAAAAGTATTGAATACCCCAAAGCACTCGAATGAACTTTTTCCAAATTATTTTACGGAACAAAATAAAATCATCGAGATTTTTTTTGTATATGTAAATTTGTCTTTTTTGTGTTTTAATTTTAAATATCATAAACCTAACGGTACATTGTCAAATCTTGACAAAAAAAAAATTGACACAAAAAAGATACGGAACAATTACAAAATAGAAATAAAATAAAAACATGTGAAATGAATTCATTCATTTTCTAAGGGTACCCTTAATATCGTGAAAAATGTTTCTCCGAAGAGATGTAGTTAAGAAGAATTATTGCCCTGCCCACCGGCATTTCCCAAGGTAGATTGGTTATACACAGTGGCAGGTGAAACTAACTATCTTGCCGTTGTCGCAGTTAATTGTCGGGGACAAACAAAGTCAAGTAAACAATTTAATAAACAAGTACATATCAGACATGTTTCGGACAACCAATTCTTCTTCATTGATTATAAAGATACACATTTAAAATATTTTAAATATGTATCACTGAAGAAGGATTGGTTGTCCGAAACATGTCTGATATGTACTTTTAATAGTGTTGTAAAAAGACAAATAAAACATCTAAAACACAAAGTATGGCGAACATAGAATTAAGTCAAGTCATTCAAAATATACGAGTAATGTATTCGACCACGAATTAGTTGAAAAAAAGAATACCCAAATGAATAGTTCGTATAATGATTGGCATTACAGCATACCTAGCAAGAAATCAATTGGGTACAACCAATATATGTGTATCTATTTCAAACAAAAATAATTGATAAAAATTAAATAAAACGAAGGAATTTTTTTCACCTCTTCCACATTTGTCTTTATTTCGCTGGCATGGTCTGGTCACCAGTCTGTCACTGTCGAAATAAAGACAAATGTGGAAGTAGTTATAAAAAAACGTCGTTTTATTTAATTATTATTTAAAATGAACTTCCACCAAGAGATTTTAGTTATATCATTTGATAATCTTAAAAACAATTGAAAAAGGTATTGTAACCCTTGTCGGGCATTAGCTAGTAGTTTTTACATATTTTAGGGAAATAATGTTTAGGCCCCGAGTCTATTAAGTTGAACACCTCTGTACATTGTAAGATACAGGAACGTGCTCCGTATTTCTCGGGATGATTTGAATGGACCCTGAACAATGACTGATTGAATTAGTTGAATGTGCTTACTTAACACGTTGACACATATTGCATAAAGGGATATTTTCTACATACACCTGTGTACGTCGTTCTGTGAATATTAAACTGTGACAATACGATAGATTATGATAGTATGGTTATGTGTTAAGCTGTTATAAAGAGAAATACAAACTTATTAATTGACTCTTTTAATTTTTAAACACTGTTGTAATAATTATCATACAATTACAATTAATTTAATAATTTTGAAATTGTCGCGACAACTGTTTGTATATCATATCTTGTCGTCTTTAGGTGTTAAAAAAATTACGAATTAGAGTTAAACAATTGTAATAAAAAAATATTTAACAAAAATGTATAATATTTTGAACTTTTCGTGTTATTTGAAATTTCATGGTAGAAGTTCATTGTAAATAATTTATAAACAAACAAACAAAACACATAACTATCACACCGTTTCCCCGCAGGGGTAGGCAGAGAGAATGGACCGCCACACTACTCTAATCCTGGGACACCTCTCTAACTTCCTCCACATTCATACAACGAGTCATACACGCATATATGTATAAAATATAACAAACTTACTAACTAACTAACCATCACGCCGTCTCCCCGAAGGAATAGGCAGAAAGAATGGACTGTCACAATTTTCATTCCTGACATATTCTCTCGCTTCCTCAACATTCATACATCGTGTCATGCACGCGCGTCGATAATATATATTTTGTTTAAATCTCACAAAATCCACCAGAAGATGGCAACGGGCTGCCGAAACCGGTCGAAGACACAAACGTAATTGGATTTTAACTAAATATTATATTTATACATTTTAAAAATAATTTTTCATTTTTTTTTTAAATTGATTATTTGTTTATTTACACAGCTATTTTGAAAAAAAGCTATTTAATAGCGGTTTATTATATTTAAAAACGATTTAATTTTTATTGGAAGAAGTAAACCGGGTGATATAATTTATAGAATTTACATTGCTAACTAAGAAATTCACAGTAACAGTAATCTCGCCGTTTCCTCACACATTATACTCTATCACGATAAACCTCTCCAGATTCCTCTTCATCCATACATTGAGTAAAACATGCATGTCGATATTTTCAACTGATAAAACAGCCTATTTTATAAATTGGATTAATATTGTCATGTCATGTTTTTCTCGGTCCTCTTTGACTCCGAACTCCTTTAACATAGTTTAGTGACGTATACTTTCTTCATCCATGCGTTCAATATGTCTAAACCGACGGAGAGAGCCTTTTCTGATTTTGTTCATAATATTCCTTTTCTCTTTTTCTTCCTGGTATCAGTACCTATTTGAAATTCTGTCATGAATCGAATCTCATCTCTACTATGGTATATTAATTCGGCTCTCATATTTCTTCTGCCAGTTCTATGCTTCGCTTCCATCCATAAGGGATGGAATCATAACTTAATTGTGAACGGCGATTTTCGTTTTCATTGAAATATATATATATATATTTTTTTTCTTGTATACAACAGGTCGCTTGAACCCAATTACAGTATACACATTATTTTTAGCTATTATATTGATGATTCACATGACATGGGATAGGTAGCCAATCTATCGCCATTTTATTGTCACGTGAATTCTACACCAGACCAAAGACAGTGTGACAATCACACTGCCATCGCCGGGAATCGAACTCGGGACCTTCGGTATGGAAGTCAGAGCTCTTACCACTCTGCCACGAAGGTCGTCAATCATATTAACAATAATTACTTTTAAAGCTCTATTCACTTTGTCACCCGCACCCAACCCTTTCTTTCGACTGTCCCGTTCGGCCTTCCGCTGTGAACATGCTATCTTTAAATTCATCATAATGTGAATTTGTGAAAAACATTATACTTGTTCCTTGCTACCTATGCGGGTTTTCCTCAGGGTTGTTCCTCCCGTAAGATGGTTTCCCAGATGTCCTTTCCCAGATAAGGACGATTCCCATGAAGCTATTAATGTAGTGCAATATAGGAGAGTCTGGTGGAGTCCATTCTTTGGACATGACCATATCAGTCCCTCCGTTGTTGTCTGCAACATGTCGTAATATCCTCGGTCCATTATCATCACATATTACCTATTATTATACTCAGATTATTATTATCATAATTAATGATATCTTGTCTATTATTCTTGGCGGTAATTGATATTTATTAGGGGCTAATCTTTGCATGATAGAATGCCGATTTCAGATTTTAGAAGGGATTAAATGACGGTTTGAACTCGTGTAAATGAACGATAACATATTGACTGATACGTGAATGTTACGAAATGGATTACGAAATTAAGGAATACCGACGAAAACATGGCATGACCAATAACATGAATTTTTTATAATTCTCGTGCTAGGGATGCAGAGAAGTCGAGAAGTCGATCTTCGAGGCAGGGTGGCAAGGGTGAGAGTAAAATGGCGATAGATTAGCTACCTATCATATGTCATGATTATCAAAAAAATAATGTTTTACATAGTCCATTGTTTTGGCCGAAACACTATGATACTTCAACAATATTACTGTTAAAATTTCAAACACTTATCACAATTTCTTTTTATACACTGAGAGTGTCGCGACAGCTGTTTCGCCAACCGATGTTAGCATCATCAGGTGTAACAATAAATTTATTGTAACACCTGATGATGCCAACATCGGTTGGTGAAACAGCTGTCGCGACTTCTTCTTCTTCAGTCGGTGATATGGAGTCCCCACGAGGCGAGATACTCGCTCATGTTAGAGAGGGTTCAGAAAAGATTTCTGAGATATCTCTACATGAGGGAGTTTGGTACCTATCCGTGGCTTTATCCCACTGCATTCCTCTTGGACATGCTGGGGACCAATAGTTTACAGATAAGAAGGGATGGGTGCACACTTACCCATTTCTTCAGACTTATCAGGGGATTCTTTGAGAATTCCGTCATCTTGGAGGCTATCCATCTTTATGTTCCGGATGGTTATCTTCGACAGCGTCAGCACAGACTGTTTTATCTCCCAGCATGCAGAACCAACCTGCCTCTGGTGATGCCGGTGGGGAGAGCAATCAAACTGCTGAACATGATCGCTTCGGAGATCGATGTCTTTCATATTCGTGAAAGTACGTTCAGAAGACAAATACTCTTGATTTTGGAGAGTATCTTGTATTCCTAATGTCGAACCATCTCTCATGCGTTCCTGGTATTATATATTTATTATGTTTTACCTGTTCTCAATAGATGCCTTAAACTATAAAAAATGTTTGTAATGTCTTTTGAGAAAATAAACAGATTTGATTTGATTTGATTCTTCTTCTTCCTAGCCTTCTCTCCACTGCTGGATGTAGGCCTCTACCATCTGTCTCCATTTTTCTCTATCCTGTGCCGCTTCAATGCATTTTTTTCCCGGCGACCACAACAATATCGTCGGCCCATCTCTTCTGTGGCCGACCGACACCCCTTTGTGTGAGATTTTGAGCAATTTGCTCTACTCACCTGGGATATTGCTGCTTTGAAAATCGAGTTCATGGTTTGTTTGAAAGGTTTTTGGCAATTGAAACACCACGCTTGCCAGGTGGGTTGGTGAGTTTGAGTTCAGCCGCCTCTAACATGAGGAACAGACGCTGTTTGTAGCCGCTCCTAACATGGAGAACAGACGCTACTACCTGTTGGTCCGTGAGTCGCGACACTCTCAGTGAATAAAAAGAAATTGTGATATTATAATAGTGTTTTAAATTTTAACAGTATTAAAGTTTTACAGTAATTGGGTTCAAACGACTAATTGTATACAATATATACGTATTACTTGTCTATATAGTGTGGAGGTTCGTCCTCTCTATGATAGCAATCGATTTATTTTTGTGTAGTAAAACAATTGCTAACTGTTGACTGTAATTATGTACTTGCATTCGAGTGGAATGTCCACGACTGCGCGTGTTGAAACGACGACTTGACAAAACGGAACATTTCGCAAACTATTGGATATTTGCCAATTTAAGCAATGTTGCGTGACCATTACCGATTGCATTTCGATGGATCTTATTGTAAAAACGAGTATAGTACGATATTCAACAAATAAAATACTTATATTCGAATTTATCGCGCCTTCGCTTAATATGGGAAGTCAATTCATAAATAATCTACAGTAAAAACTAACTAACTAACTAACCATCACGCAGAAAGGTTTGGCAGAAATTATGGACTGTCACACTTTAACCGATGCGGTACTCCATCCTTCTCTGTTCGCCCAGCGGCAGATGCGGTGTGATGGGTTGCTACCCTCATCGCCACCAATAGGCACCTCCCGCGCACACTTTGATCGTCCAACATCCACATAAAAATCTAAAACAAATAATATGCTTGCTCCCCGAAGGAGTAGGCACAAAAAATAGACTGCCACACTGATATTTTTTGACAAACTTCTCTCGATCCCTCAACATTCATACATGCACGCACGTCGATTTCTCTGACTTCTCACGTACTCCATTACGATTTGACCTTGCCACGTTTTCCTCGGTTGTCCTCTATTTCTAGTTCCGTTTACGTCATTTAGATATATATTTTTTTCAATTTTTTCGTTAATGTGTCCAAACCATCTCAACGATTCATTCATTATTTATTTTGTTTATAACACTTTCATTTGCATGCATTCACTTCTTATATTTGCGTGACACTCTATTATAAACACATTTAACACACATTCATCTGAGTGATCACACTTCTATTGCATTTATTCTACTTTTATCCTTTTTTGCCAGCTCCATGTTTCACTTTTATCCATAAGAGTTGGTACAAGAATACCATTGTGTACTGCCATCTGCGGCTGAATAGACTTTTGTTTGCGATGACGATGATAAGTGCACGATTTTCTTTATTTTACAAATGTTGTTTAATTAATGTTTAAGTAATAAAAAAATTAACATGCGATTCTTAGTTACTCAGAATTTAAGCGGGGTTTCCCCCGATTCTTAATACAATATTAACAAGATAACGCTTTCTAAAAACGGAAAACGAAATAAACGCATATCGCATACTAAGTAAACATCAGAGCTATCTGAGATGCTCGGCCGTCCATATATTATACGGAATAATAATTTATTTCTCTCTGCAGACTCTTTGCTTAGAAATAATTTGCACGCTCAACTTATATGGTGAGAGTTAATAAACTAATTTGTAAAATTGTTTCTTGAACAATGATGTAAAACTCCATACCAAATAATTAATACGAATGATAACATCTGTTTTTTTTGTGTATAATTTGTGGGAATGACATGTTTCTCCGTTCGAAGGCATTATCAAAAATGACATTTGATAATGCTTTTGAAAGACGAAACATGTCAAAACATTTTTTTTTGTACACAACAGGTCGTTTGGACCCAATTACTGTATACAATATTTATTTTTTAGCCAATCTATCGCCATTTTATTCTCACGTGAATTCTACACCAGACCAAAGACAGTGTGACAATCACACTGCCATTGCCAGGAATCGAACCCAGGACCTTTGGCATGGAAGTCAGGGCTCGTAACCACTCTGCCACGAAGGTCATCGTTTTGATTCGTATTAAGTAATAATAATTTATATAAAGTTATATAAATTATGAAAGGATCGCTGCGTTGGTTCGGACATATGGAGCGAATGGATTGAGAAAGAATGGTTAAGAAAGTATACGTTAATGATGTAAATGGAGTACGTAGTCGAGGCAGACCGAGGAAATTATGGCATGATCAAATTAATTAAATTTTAAAGGTTGGTCATGTTAGAAGTCTGAAGAATCGACGTGCGTATATGACTCGTTGTATGAATGTGGAGGAATCTAGAGAGGTGTGCGAGGATTGTGGCGGTCCATTCTCTCTGCCTATCTCTACGGGGAAACGGCGTGATGCTTTGTTGTTGTTGTTGTTGTTATTCTTAAAATAAGGACAAATAATGAAGGATGAAGTTGGGAGAGATGCTGCGAAATTGTTACGAGTGCCATTTTGGAGGCTCGAAGCAAAGAACAGGAGTAATTGGAGACTATGAATAATGGAGGCTAAGGTTTAGAATATTTAAATAAAGCTAAAAGTGCGATCATACACTGGAAAAAATATTTTAGATTTTATTACATACATAGTTCTAGCTCTCAGAGTGAGAAATACAGAAATAAGAAAAATCTGCAATACTGAGGATATCGTGAGTTGAAGCATAACGAGTATTTGCGCACATTCTTCTAAGTAATCTCATTTATTTTATTTTTATCCTAATTTCAAATATATAAGGAAGGAATGTAGAGCGGAAGAAACTATTATGCACAAAATTACGAAAGGATCATGGCGTCGGTTTAGACATATGGAACGCATGGATGAAAATAATATGGTTCAGAAAATATACGTTAACGATGTGAATGGATTGCGGAGGCGAGGGAGATCGAGGAAAACATGGTATGACTAAAATAGTCAAATATTAAAGCCATGTTAGATGTCGGAAAAATCGGCATAAGTGTACGACTCGCTGTATGAATTCGAGGAAGCTGGATAGGTGTGTCAGGATAGAGTAGTGTGGCGTTCTCTCTGCCTATTCTCGGCTATATACTCGTACGTTGTGATGGCTTGTTGTTGTTGTTAACTGTATATTAATTGGAATGTAATTTAACGATTTTTAAATCTTAAGTTAAATATAATTGCGCAAACTAAAACATTGTTTTTCGTTATAAAATAGTTCTGACGACATTTTATCTAATAACGTAAAAATAAATTGCATAACTCCGAGAACGTGTTTTATTTGTAGCAAACTTTTCCAGAGTCATTTGAAATGTTTAAGAAAATAAAAGATAATCCATTGTTTTGGCGGAAACACTTTGATATTTCAACATTATTAAATGTTTAAATAAAATAAAAACTTTGTTATGCATATCAAAATTGAATATAATTAGTCGCTTGTAGACCTGATGATGCTGACTTCGGTTAGCGAAACAGCTGTCGGGACTAGAAAATAGAAGCATAAACATTAGTTAAAAAGTAAATATAGGTTCAATTTAAATTTAATATTAATGTATGTTTATTGTAGTAATGACATGTTATAAATAACTTCAGTAGCCGAAGGGAAAAATTAGTTATAAATAAATAATGAAATTTCATACCTACTGTATTATGATCACTGTATTGTAAAAACTGTAGTTGGTCAATGAACTTTTCACTCTCTTCGATTCGTACTAAGTAGTGGTGGAAATGTACTTTTGATTAAAAATATATCGAATAAAAATTTCACAACTGAAAATCGAATAATCAATATTGTTTTTTAAGACTCAGATTTAAATATTGTTTGTATCACATATTTTCGTTTTATATGATAATTTAAATAATATAATAAATCACAAATTTAAATAATTTAACAGTTCAACTCATTTAAATATTGAGTTCATAGAAAAGAAAAACATTTATTAAAAAATAAAAAGGAAAAGAGAAAGTAAGAGAGAAATATATACATCGAAAATATTCATTTCTACCAAAGATAGTAAAAAGTGATTATAAATGCTAAATATCATCAGCGTTGTTGGCTCTAAACAATATATCGTCGGTTCAAAGGTAAAACTCATTAAGTGACATTTTTTTTTTTGCAATTTCTGTATCAGACTTGTGAATTCTACGTCAAAAAATAACCACCAAGTGTTTTTATTAAAGAATAACTGTTATTCTTTAATAAATACACTTGGTGATTATTTTCTGACGTAGAATTCACAAGTCTGATACAGAAATTGCAAAAAAAAAAAATGTCACTTAATGAGTTTTACCTTTGAACCGACGATATATTTGCGCCATATTTTGTAAACATCGCACTTATTTATCAAATTTCGACAATTAATCGATTTATCATTATAAATCGAACCTATTCGTTTCCTCCGTTCCTAACCATCTCTAGGGTCTACTATTTTCACGATAAACCATATTATCCATGCCTTAGTTCTTTGTTTAGGTGACATTACGACAGTATTACGTAAAACCAATTTTCCAAGTCGTTTCCGATGGCTGCACTTACAACATAAAACTACGCAAATTGTCTACACAATCGTGTTGCGTTTTTTATATTCCAAAAATGGCTATTTTTATAAAGGATGTTCAAAATAATGTGTTTCTCTTTGAGATAGTTTTATATATAAAACGTAAACAATATTTTTGTTATAATGTTCCTAATTTGAATTCAACGATGTATATTAAAGTTTGGATTATGAGTAGTTAAAACATTGTTACCTATATATAAAGAACATCATAATGGCATTGAATCGAGGGCAGACACTGTCAAGACAAAGAGGACAACCGAGATGAAAACACTCCGCGCTATAGCTGGCAAGACCCTACGTGATCGAGTTAGGAATACAGCAATCCGATAAATCTGCGAGGTCGAAGATGTGGTCAGATGGGGACGTCAAAGACGGCGATACTGGCATCAACACGTAGAAAGGATGAGCTCAAATAGGATACCACACATAGCTCTCCATGAAACGCCAAACGGACAACGCCGACCAGGAAGACCCCCGAAACGGTGGAGAGAAAGCTGGAGTTCAGCGTCTCAAGAGAACCCGCCTGAAATAACAGACTCCTGAGTCTACCAAAAGTGAAGAAGAAGATAATGGTGTATTGGCTATATACTGGTGACCGACATACAAAAATATATCAAAATATAAAAATAGGTCTCTGCCAAACATAATAAAAAAATCAAATAAACATTATTTGTATTACAACACATTTTATTATATAGAATACAGAATAAATAATTATAAAAAAATTGCAAATAATACTTTCTTGCGTCACGGCGATTTTTCATGGATAACACTGTTTTTTTCCACTTTTGAGTTTATTTTTCGATATGTTTCGAAGGCTTTACACCTTCATCATCGGGAGAACGATATAAACTCAACTCAAAAGTGGAAAACACAGTGTTTAAATTCATAAAAAAATCGTATTATGGAATTCCAGAGTATTAACGTCTTAAGTTTATCTGAACATTTTGTAATACCTGATAATGTCAACATCGGTTGACGAAACAGCTATAGCGAAAAATATACAAAAACACAATAATAAAACATTGTGATATCATAGACAGCGTTTTATATATTAACAGTTAATAAAAAAAATTCAATTATGTTAAATTTAAATAAATTTACTAAAATTTTGTTGATGTACAAACACAATTATTTTCAATTTATATCACCATGTACCTAACATATTGCATAATATTATTATGCATATACAGGTTTGTAAACAAGCATATTTGTACATTACAATGCGCTAAGGATGTTCATGATAGTGGGCGAACAACGAAATAGTATAAGGATGTGGATATGATTGTAATATGTAGGAGGTTTCTCGAGGAAATTCCGAACACATTAAAACCCACCAATCGAGAAGAATGCGTCACACCTTATATGTCAAACCAGAAATCCATAAAATAAACTTTATTACATTACTTTTTCGTTTTTTCAAGTTCTTTATATATTCACAATTCTTGGTAAAGGTTTCTTGTCATCATTAGTCCATGTCCCCAGATGAAGACGTCATCGAATATGATCGAAACTATTAGACTTATGGTAGGAACTACAAGACTATATATACCTACAATAAATTAAAATTAATTTATCAATGTTCCACAACTATTAAAAAGTATTCTATTGAATTTTTTGTTCGTTTCTGTATTACTTATTTAAGTGTTTATTAATTAAAAAGTTAAAATCTTTTTTTTAAATATGACATTAGTTAAACCAGACATAGACACTTGACTCTTGAGAAATATTTAGTAAACATTTTCTAATTAATATTAATAAAAACGTCCGTCTTTTAGGAGTTTTATTATATTTTAGATATAATGACATGTCAATATGATAACTATACCCTTTACATCGATTTGGCTCACGCTGTAATGATGTAAAGAACGATTCAACAAAATAATAATAATAATGTTTCGCAAGGCAACGATAAAGGATCTTGGTATCGTTTATGAAAGTAGGCTGACTTTCCATGCTCACATCGAGAGAATATGTGGAGTTGCACTGAAAATGTTGAGATTTATTCTCCGAACTGGTAGAGTTTTCAAGAATCCCTATGTTTTGCGAATTTTGTACAACTCATTGGTCCGGAGCCGGCTCGAGTGTGGCTCGGTGATATGGAGTCCCCACGAGGCGAGATACTCGCTCATGTTAGAGAGGGTTCAGAAAAGATTTCTGAGATATCTCTACATGAGGGAGTTTGGTAGCTATCCGTGGCTTTATCCCACTGCATTCCTCTTGGGCATGCTGGGGACCAATAGTTTACAGATAAGAAGGGATGGGTGCACACTTACCCATTTCTTCAGACTTATCAGAGGATTCTTTGAGAACTCCGTCATCTTGGAGGCTATCCATCTTTATGTTCCGGATGGCTATCTTCGACAGCGTCAGCACAGACTGTTTTATCTCCCAGCATGCAGAACCAACCTGCCTCTGGTGATGCCGGTGGGGAGAGCAATCAAACTGCTGAACATGATCGCTTCGGAGATCGATGTCTTTCATATTCGTGAAAGTACATTCAGAAGACAAATACTCTTGACTTTGGAGAGTATTTTGTATTCCTAATGTCGAACCATCACTCATGCGTTCCTGGTATTATATATTCCTTATGTTTTACCTGTTCTCAATAGATGCCTTAAACTATAAAAAATGTTTGTAATGTCTTTTGAGAAAATAAACTGATTTGATTCGATTTGATTTGATTTGATTATCATTTGATAATGCCTTAGAAGGTCGAAACATGTCATTCCATCTAAAATATAATAAAACCCCTAGAAAACATAAGTTTTCATTCATATTAGTGTTTTTATAATATGGACTTTTACATCATTGTTCAATAAACAATAAAAAAAAAACTTTCTATAATTGTTTCTAGAAGAATTATGTGAATTGACATATTAAATATTGCTGAAAACGTCGTTTTTATACAGGTTTCATTATTTGTTAAATTTGAATGTCATGACAAGGGGATATTCGTCACTCACATAAAATAAGTATGATAAAATCTATTATATATTATATAAAGCAGACGTTTTCATCAATATTAAACAATTATGAGAGCACTTTATACCATTGATTATTTTTAATTAATTAAATGGATAAATTATATGGTTAATATTTTTTAAACATCTGCAATTTTACATTTACGAATCTTGTGAATACAAAGTAAAAATAATAATTTTTCGGGTTTCCGAGGTTTAGATAAATTGTTGAAAAATATTGAACTCTCTGTTGCACCATGTCTCACAGATATTCAATAATACACTCCATACATATCATACATCCTATAGATTTTTACTCTGTTAAATAAACTATAATAATAGCACTATTTCAAAGTAAAATTATCAACATGACTATGATTTTACTAGGTATTTCCTTCAATATACAATTTCACTTTTATGATAATTGAATTCATGAATCAAACGTCGTCATACAACAGTTGCGTGTAAGCATAGATAAAAATATGCATGCAGTTATTCGAATAACATTTAAAGACCATTGTACTGTCACAATTTTTTTTTACAAATACAACGTTTTTAAATTTGAATCTACAACACAAAGTGATGTCGAAAATACAGGTAGATGAAATAAACATGAATACGAGTGAAAAAGTTAGTTTTCTCGAAGTTTTATTATATTTAATGGGTATGACATGTTTCGCCCTTCTAAGACATTATCAAACATGCCATTCCTATAAAATATAATAAAACTTCTAGAAAACTGACGTTTTCATTCGTATTAATTATTAATTATGGAGTTTTACATCATTGTTCAAGAAACAATAAAAGAAATAAACATTGTTAATGTATTCTATACATCTTTAATAACAGATTATTCGTACATTGAATTATTAATTTGTTCAAACATACTTAAATATTAAACTAACTAACTAATCATCATGCCGTTTCTCAGGAAGAGTAGGCAGAAAGGATGGACCGCCACACTTCTTTTTCTAGATATACCTCTCGAGATTCCTCTACATTAATACAACGTTATATGCACACTCGTAGATTTGTTCGACTTCGAATGTGATTGTCTTTTATTAATTTATTATTTTGATCATGCCTTGCTTTCCTAGGCCGTCTTCAGCTTTTTTGTCTTTTGTTTACAACTTTTTAACCATTATTCTCTCATCGTGATAGTTTTAAATTTTACTTAGAATGCAATCATCTGGCTTACGTTTCTTCCTTATTACGTCGTTCGGTATTCCATCATACACCATTTTCCCGCGCACCATTCTCATTGATCTAATTACTACAATATTTATTCTACTTTAAACTAACTAACTAACCATCACGCCGTCTCCCTGAAGGGGTAGGCAGAAATAATGGACTGCCACACTTTTCTTTCCTGACATATTTCTCTCGATTCCTCAACATTCATACATCGTGTCATGCACGCGCGTCGATTTTCCAGACTCCTCACATGGCCGACATTCAATATTTGGTTTATTTGATCGTGCCACGTTTTCCTCAGTCTTTCTCTATTTCTGGTTCCATTTACATCGTTAACATATATTTTTTTTACCATTCTTTCTTCATTCATTCTTTCCATACATCCAAACCATCTTAATGGTCCTTACATTATTTTGTTCATAGCACCATCATTCGCACCGCATCCACTACTTATATTTTCATTCGACACTCTATCATACACAGAGTATCCACACATTCGACTTTATTTAATATTAAATTGTTTTATAAGGTCATTTAGAGTCTTTTTTTTTTTTTTTTTTTTTTCTCTTTATTTTGTAAAGGAGTCTCGTGAGTGTTGTGAACACTCATTTTTGAGATCCCAAAAATTGTTACATTGGATTTATAAAAATAATACAAACATATTATAGCTTAAGGGAAAGAGCACATTATAAAGGTATATAAACAGTAGTATAAAAGAGAGACAAACACATTATCACCTAAGGGAAAAACACATCATAAATGTAAATAAAAGCAGTATGAGAGAATAACAAACATATTATATCTTAAGTAACATAGTAGACACATAGTATAAAATAAAAGAAAAAAACTAACACATTGGAACTTAAGGAAAAAAAGAAAAACACATCATAAAGGTAAATAAACAATAATAATAATAATAATATACAATAGGAAAATGAGGACACTGAAGTAAAATAATTACATAAATTATTGTTAGTGAAACGAAACTTAGGAGGGATTATTGGAATATAGTTGAGAGTAATATTTTTTTATTTTCATATTGGGAGCTAGTTTTAAATGTTCTGGTAAATTATTTAAAGCATTGAAGGCTATATATTGTAAGGATTTGATTCCGTATTTAGTGGTGTTAACTTTAGGGATATTTATATTTTTTGCTTGTCTTGTGTTGTGGTTATGAATATCATTATTAAGTTTAAAGGTTGTATTATAATGGTAGGATTTATCAACGATTTGTTTTATTGTACAGGTTATTTCGTATAAAGGAAGTATATTTACTGGTAAAATATTTGTCCTTTTATATATATCTTTAGTATGGGTATCAAGTGGTAGTTTAAGTAAATTTCTGATTGCTCTATTTTGTAAAACCTGTAATTGATTGATGTATTCTTTTGTAGCAAATCCCCAGATACACGAGAGATAGAAAGGTTATATTATGCAAAACGTATATTTACGTACATTTTTGATGGTGTTATGCGGGTTCAAATCATATCATGAAGACTCTGTTTTCTGTTCCTGACATAATTTTTATTATACGTAATGATTTGATTTTACCAAATATTTTAGCGTTTTCATGATCCTCGTTCCATAACTCTTTAACACTCGATTGCTCAAAAGCATTATTTTTATTTAAAAAATTAAATAATATCTGATTGCATACAAAAAAAGTTTTTACGTGTAGTTGCTCTAAGCATCATCCAGGGTTCTTTTGTGAATATTTTTTAATCCTGTCAGTGTGATCGTCAATGTATTTAACTAAATTAATTATTACACAAGTCATTGCGTTCATTTGTTTCCAGGAAAACTTTAAAAATATTAAGTATTCATCGCACTTGAAAAACTTTGTTAAATCTGATCTGTTTTTAATTTTGAAATACCCTGTGGAAGCCAGTTGAATTGATGTAATTTTTATTTATTAATAACTTGGTTGATTCAAGCGTAAATACCTGAAAGTATCATAGTTGGGTTTTGCCCGTAGTTACCAATACAGAGTTATAAATTATACACTCACACGCCACTACATGAGGGTCTATCGAAAAGATACGATGTTGTTTTTTTAATAACAAGCGAATAGTGCATAATGAATTCTTACCAAAAGGTTGTACAGTCAATGATTTGTATCATCTTGGTGTTTATCGATGATTGCGTGAGAATATCCGCCTCAAAAAACCAGAATTATGGGTTAATAACTATTGAATTATTCATCACAATAATGTACCGGCTAGCATTTTACTAATTATTTGTTAATTTTTGACCAAATATATGACCACAGAGCTGCAACAGCCTCCGAATTCGTATGATGAGCACCCTGTGTCTTCTTTATATATCCTTGAATCAAAATAAAAAGGATGAAAGTAGGATAAATACCGTAGAAGAATATTTTTGAAAAACCATGTATACTATTATTGAATACCGAGGTTGAGGATATTATAAGATGGAGCAGACAGCGAAAAAGGGACTGGTACGGTCATGTTCAAAGAATGGACACCACCAGACTCCCCTATATTGCATTGCATAATCAGCCTCATGGGACTCGTCCTCGTGCAAGACCTCCTAAAAGATGGAAGGACAGCTAGGAATCTACCTCGCAGGAGGAGCAAAACTCTGGAGAACAGACCACATAGGTCTACAATAAGGAATAAGAAGAAGAAGAAGAATACCGAACGATGAAATAAGCAAGGAATATATTTTTACTTTTAATCCTAGGGATTGGTTAACAGCAAATTTTATTAACGTCTTTGCTTTTTAATGTGGTAGTTTCCCGTTGCTTTCCAAAATTTTATATAGCGGGTCATTTGAACACATAACTCTCTCCAACTTTTTAGCTATTGATTCTAATGACACGTGATAGGTAGCTAATCTTTCGCCATTTTATTGTGACGTGAATTCTACACAGACTAATGACAGTGTGACAATCACACTGCATCGAGCCCGGGACGTTCGGTGTAACAGTCATAGCTCTCTCCACTCTGCCGCGAAGGTTAAAGGAATGTAAGGCGGATGAATGTGTCCTAAATAAATTTAATTAATTAATTAAAAGGGTTCCTACGATGGTTTGGACATATGGAAGAATGGTTGAAAATATGTATTCATATAGTGTGTATGTAAAAATAATTTGAGGAAAGCCAAGGAAAACATGGCATGATTCAAAGGCGGCCAGGTTCGATTTCACAACAATCGACGAGCATGCGTGTCACTGTGTGTGAATGCAGAAGATTCGATGGATTATGTCAGGAAAAACAATGTGGAGGCCCATCCTGCTTACCTTTCCGGGGAAACGGGTTGGTTAATAAGTATCTTCGGTAAACATCGGAAAATATCGGCTAACATCGGTTTGATTTCGGCTTTGATTACTCTTACAGCGTACACCTCAATGCCAGTAAAACCTGTTCCTTAGCGATGTAAATAGGTATGTACACTTTTACTATGTCGTCATACGCCGCAATACTCGAGCCAGATTGAATGATAAGCGTCCAATAAAAAGAGAGATACTTTATCAATAAAATTATACAGCGTTATACACAATTCTTCTTAGAAGATTGTATGGTCTCACCTTTTTGGTTAGTTGCCGTTTGACTACATACTGCAATAATTAAAATGCCCGGATTTTGTATCAAATCATAATATTATGATATCTTAGAAATATGTAGTACTTATACAATTATCCAAATATGTTAATAAAGACACATAATATCTACGAAATTATACATAATACGAAAATAAATAACTTATTTTATATATATCGAATATAAAGCCACAAATATATTATTTCTTCTGTGTTCGCCATACTTTGTGTTTTAGATGTTTTATTTGTCTTTTTCTTTTTTATACATTTTGTATATACATCACAAACTTAAAAAAAAAATTAAATTACATATCAGACATGTTTCGGACAACCGGTCCTTCTTCAGTGATAGATATTTAAAATATGTATCACTGAAGTAGGACCGATTATCCAAAACATGTATGATATGTAATTAAAAAAATAATTTAAAGTTAGTGTTGTATATACAAAGTATATAAAAAAGAAAAAGACAAATAAAATATATTATTATTTTTCGTATTGTTAAAAATATAACGTACAAAGAATTTCCTATTTGAACATTTATCATAATACATATAGGGACAATGTATCCAAAAAATATTTTTGACATCATCAAAAGTATATACAAAAATGAAATACGTAAAACTACATACCCTATTATTTATTTTATTTATTTTTGTGATGAAATATATATAAATTAAAGCATGAATAATATATACAAAATGAATTTGATTAAATTTAAAAAATCTTTTTTGGAAACAAAAAATTCATGTGTTTGTAGAAAATATTATACACTTAGTTTAATTTACAATTAGTTGATTTGGTGTAATTATTTTATTATCATATTGAAACATTTTCAATTACAAAAAATATATATAAAATATATTAGTCCCATTAAGTCAAAAAGTTGTTCAATATTTTTCAAAAGCCATTAAATAAAGTAGGGTTTGTTTTGTGTTATTGAATTTATTTTATAGATAATCTATTGCTTTGCAGAAACACTATGATACTTCATCAATAATAACTGTTTAATTTGGAACACTATTATAATAACACAATTTCCTAGAAATCAAATATTTATTGTCCCTTAACGTCATGCAAAAAAATTTAAGTCGATTTATTTATTATTTCTTAAACAATGATATAAACCTCCATATTAAATAATGTATACGAATGAAAACATATATTTTCTAAGATTAGAAAGGTGAAACATGTCATTTCCATAAAATAAATTAACACTTACTTCTAAAAAATTACGTTTTCATTCGTATTAATGAAAGTCGATTTTAACATGTATATTTCATAAAAAAAAACAGTTGTCACCATACATAAAAATAACTGATTTTGGTACTGGCAAAATATTTTAAGTTACTGGATGTTTGCATATAGGTAAGGATTTGCCGTTTTATGTCATTATATGGATGACATTACAAGAAGCGTTACACACATCTGCATACTTTCTGGGGTTTAACTTATTTTTAATTGTAAATATTGTATTCTCTTAATATAAATAATTCTCAATTATTTTTAATGCCAGCGCGAAAGATGATGAATTCATTTTATATCAGTACATTCTCGGTTAGGTTATCTAATAGGGACTGCAATTCCGGTTACCTGCTACGAAACTGCACACAGCAATCTGCTGGTTTGTATACCTGCCAGTGTTCTTGCGAGAGACGAGTTTCTCTCTTCACATCACATCACCTTGGACCCGCGAGTCGTTCGGACGCTGTTCACCTCTCGAATTATTGGTATGTTGTTGTTTAAACTATCGGAGATCCGATGTGTGGTTCTCCTTCAAAATCTTTGATTATCCGGAATTTCCTATCGCTAATTCATTTTCCGTTACACATATTTCTATCCTTAAGTGTAATTGATTCACATTTTATCCAAATTAATGTAACATTTTTTGTGTTGTTTTGTGCAATATTAACATTGGTTAATCTAGTGAAAGTGAAACTAAGTGCTATTAGTGTTGAGTTTATTGTATAAGATTCTAAGATTAATACAATTTGATTTTTGTTAACAGGTAATTTGAGTTTTTTAAAACGCAATTTTCGAAATGTAAAATTCTGTTGTACATGGAAATTTACACTTTTGCCAGAGCAACAGTAAATTGTTGCGAATCGTTGCGACATATGATTTCTAGAAGTTTTATTATATTTTATAGAAACGACATGTTTCACCTTCATTTCGAACATGTCGTTTCCCTAAAATACAATATATTAAACCTTCTAGAAAACAGACGTTTTCATTCATAGTAATTAACATCAATTAAATCAATTTTGCAAATACGTTCTTATATATATTTTTAGTTTGCTTATATTGTATTTCAAATATACTCGTATGTCACTACAAAAGTACTTAATGGTATATTTATTACATACTATTTAATATATAATTTGCTATTTTCCATCTGTGACGGAAGTAACCAAATAATTTAATCAACATGAAAAAAAATGGTGCTTGAAAAAACATTAACATGTAAACGTTTTCTGAACTTTTTTCATAAATGTATAAGATATATATATGTTTTCATTATTTATAAAGTATTTGCATCTACTGTAATGATATATTATCCATCGCGTACTAACGTTGATCTGACATATTTTAAATTAACATTTCTATTATATATTTCATAGTTGGTATAGCTGGTATAGCATTACAATGTTCAAATACTACGTAATATCAGATAATTAAAACAGTTCAAACGTGTACAAGCCACGTTCCGTAATTAATATCGCATCAGTTACAAATGTGTACAAAGTATACTATTGAAATATCATATTTTTCTGTGTACAGAAATCATACAACGTTATACGAGTATTTTGATCAAATATGTGAGATTTTGAACAGGGTGTTTTATAAATGTCATCAGATAATCCACTGTTTCATCGGAAAAATTAAAATGAATTAATAAATAATACTGTTATAAAATCACAATTTACTAAATGTAATTAACGCGACAGCTGTTTCGCCAACCAATGTTGGCATTATCAGGTGTCACAATCAATTGATTTTATACTGGAAACAGACAATTTCATAGAAATTGAAAAATATTTTTTTGATGTTATAAGTGTTCCTTATTTAACAGAATAGACAATATATTATCAAGTGATCAACATTTATTTATAATATATATATTTTTTTGTAAACATTATTAAGATACTAAACACCCTGTCGAAAACCTTATGATTTTATATTTACATTCTCAATTTTTTATGTGAAAGGAATCAAAACGATAATTTTGGATACCCCAAAGTAAATTCATTATTTTAGTTAATCTAAAGGTTTTTTCTTCAAACTCTTGAGATAAAACGTATTTTATGGATATTTTCTTTCACGTCGATAATGTTCAAAAATCGGTTCTTGTGGTTGTGCGTGCGATTTCATATTATTTGCATTATTTTCCTGACAATATAAAGATAAGAGTTTAACACGTTTCAGATTATATGTTTGCAAATAAATTTTTATGATTTCTAACGAGAATATAAAAAAAATATTATATTCATGTTTACAATTGTATTCGTGTTTACTGTTATAAATTAATAATGGAGTTTTCCATAACTAATGTCTCAACCATCAAAAATATTATATTATATTCATTATTGAAACCATAATATATATCACTTATTTGTTTGTTTTTTTGTATACAAATACTTGTAGACAAATACTGGATTTTTACCCATTGCGGGTTACATCGCTAGTGTAGATGTACCTACCAACAGTGAAGTTATAAAAAAATATTAACATATATACAAGTTCCAAAAATTTGTCAGACGTGGTGTCGTAAGAAGGGCGGAATGGTGAATATAGTTAAACATAAAGTGATCGGTTTCGCCAGGCTCGCTGGCATCGACAGACTGGTCTGATCCAGTCTGTCGATGCCAGCGAGCCTGGCGAAACCGGTCGCTGTCTAAATAAAGACAAAAGTGGAAGTAGTTAAAAAACATCGTTTTATTTAATTATTATTTAAAATGAACTTCCATCAAGAGATTTCAGTAAAATCATTTGATTATCATAAAGTGATCGCTTAACCCAACCAATGACAGGTCCTAAGTCCTGTAAACGTCTCGACTACCATATTCTGTTTCCAAATAATTTACATCTTCGTCTCTATTGAGATACAATTAATCCTTATATCACTTATATTTCATCCTTTTGTCGCCTTATTTATCTCTTAAATCATCAAATTTAACACTTCAAAACATTTTTTGTAATAATTTAGCTTGTTATACGTAGTGTTATATTTATTCTGCGTCTAGGAAACGCTGTATGAATCTAAAGAAGTTCAAATTGACATGTAGAATTTTTTTTGCGGATCATCCTCTCTGTCTGCGGTCAAAATAAGTCTATTGTTTCTTGAACAACGATGTAAAACTACAAAATAAATAATCAATATTGACGTAATATCAGGTTTTTAGAAGTTTTATTGTATTTATTCGTAGCAACATGTTTCACCTTTTTACGGCGTAGTCAAATGAAAAATCAAACGCATAACGGTGTATGTACCAGAATTAAGAGAGCAGAATTAGATTAATAATGTTTGATGTAAAATAAATTATGCATTAATGTACAATTATGACACTTCAAATACAGTAGAGTCTCGGTTATCCGACCTTCCGAGTTGTCCGACCTACCGGGGCTATGCCCCTTTCCTTTACCCGACTGCACGCATTATATTCGCGCGCCAGGCGTCTTCAGTACTTACATAGCTCTTTCGCATGTTTTATTACTTTGCCGTAAGTGCATTTTAATGTTTCAGTTCGTTACACTCAGTTATGTTACATGTACATATTTGAAAAGTTTTCGATGTGCAAATAAAATTAACACATTTTCAATGTCGTTTATATCATTTTCCGTGTTATCCGACCTTTTCGCTTATCCGACCTTGCCGCGGCCGGCTTAGGTCGGATAATCGAGACTCTACTGTACTTTAATAACATTAATATGCTCCATTATCATAAATGTATAAACGTTTGATTCTCGCTACTAGAATATATGTCGTAGTAGGGCAAAATTTCTTCTCTTTCCTTCTTGCTATAGATCTATGCGGTATGTTTTCCAGAGGTTTCCCCCTCCTGTGATTTGAATTGCCAGCTGTTTTTCCATCTTCTTGGAGGTCTTCGTAAAGTCCCGTGAGACTGAATATGTAGAACATGAGCCTTCCATAAAATACTATAAAACTTATAAAAATGATGTTTTGTTCAATATTAAATGGTGTATATTAGTTTTAATAATATTTTTCATATTCAATAAATGTATATCACCCTCACGGTGGGCTTGGTTTACTAATAAACGATTCAAATACGTTTTACTAATTCATAAAACTAGTTTCTTATTACGAGCTTCTTATGTAATACATCAACTATGTTCAGTGTCCACTGGTTTTACTCTCTAATAATTATTTCGGATAGTAGACATTGCGTTATTATCTACTTTGTCTTGATTATTCAACTGTATCAACTAAAAGCGAGCTTAAATCGTTTAGTTTCTTAGTATTAAACTTTAATTCGTCTAAATAATTCATGTTTGTAGTTGAAATTTCTTGGTAGATGTTCATTTTAAATAATGAAAACAAAAAAACTTTTGATACAAAATTTCTTTATTATTATGTATTTAGTTTGCTTCCACTTGTGTCTATGTTCGAGCGGTTTCGGCAGCTTGCTGCCATCGTCTGGTCAAGATGCCGAAACTGGTCGAACATAAACACAAGTGGAAACACACTAAATACATAATAATAAAGGAATTTTGTATCAAAAGTTTTTTTGTTTTCATTATTTAATTCGTCTTAAAAAATACATAATTATACATGGGTTCTTGGTAAAAATATACTATTCAAACATTTGTATCAGAACTGCCATTATCTTCCCATATCATCATTTTAAATGGCTCTATTTCTTCTTTCTCAACCTTGATCTCTCCACTATTGGATATATGCCTATTACAAACGTTACCACAACCCACTGTTTCCCAGCAGTTGAGGCTACTTCGTCAGCTCATCTCTTCTACTTTTGTTTTCCCGTGGTCTTCATTTGATTAATCTAGATGTTCACCTATTGTAATCTGTCTCCTTGTGTGTCCTGCTCATTATCACTTTAATGTTCAACAACTGTGATTGTCGACAACTTCGTTTCTACCACTTATTTCTTCATTTTTATCAGTCTCTTAGACTCACAACGATCATATGTCTTTTCATGGATCGTTGCATACAATTTGGCTTTTTAAAAAAGGTTACAATGCTAACTAACTAACTAACTAACCATCACTCCATTTCCCCGGAGGGGTAGGCAGAAAGGATGGATCGCCACAATGCTCTGTCCTGGCATACCTCTCGGGATTCCTCTACATTTATACATCGGACCATGCACGCACGTCGATTATTCCGACTTCGAATGTGACCGCTTTTTAGTAATTGACAATGCTTTTCTTATAAAATCGCATAAGATTATTTCAATACGTTATTTAAAAAAAATCATCATTAAATCTATATGTGCATATAGCGTACATAATTATATTTTATATCATTATCAAAAAACCAATACGTTTCTTAGCATTTCTTTACGAATAAGTGAAAAATTTCATAGACAATGTAATTTTTTTATTTATTATACGTTTTCAGAAGATCGGAATTGTGTTATGAACACACCGCATACCTACAACCTACACATAAACAAAAAATATTTACTTACGTTTTTATCAAGGTCAAAACATTCACAATAAGTATCCTCGATTATAGTGGGTAATAGTTTACACGGACAACACATTATATTTCTCCATGTATAGACACCAATATCTACAGACATTTACTTTTTATACACTTAGTATTGAGTTTATAACACGTTCTCATTGCAATTTACATTAAGCAATGTACCGAAGACTTAACAATTCACAAATTGAAGTATTATCCGTAAAACAATATAATGTTTTCCCCCTAATATAATATATAACAAACTAGCTAACAAATCAAGGGATAAACAGAAATAGATAATGGACCATCACACTGTTATTTTCTAATATATTTCTCCCGCTTCCTCAACATCCATACATTGTGTCATGTACTCACGTTGATTTATCCGATTCTTCACGTGACCGGCATTTCTTATTTGATTAATTTGATCGTGACACGTTTTTCTCGGCTCGTTCCACTCATAATATATAAAATATATTATCTACTAGTTGACGTTTGAACAAAGACTTAATAATTTATGAACTTATATTAAAACATAAATTAATAAAAAGATTTTCATTTCCCTCTGAAGATTAGTCAGCCAAGTGATTTGGATTTTTACCTTTCGTCTCTTCTTAGCAAGATCATCACGACATTATCATGGGGTATTTTTATTACGTGATAATAAAAGTGGACCAATCTTGATAAAAAAATAGTGATTATTTAAAAATGTATCTTGTTGAAGAAATTTCGCATTTCAAAACAGTTTTATTTTTACGCTAAAATCATTATTATTAAATTAAATTGCCGTAACTCCTAATAAATTAAAAGTAATATAATTAATAATTTGATCAAGTAATAAAAACGGCTATAGGGCAAACAAAAATATTAAAACTTATTTCTTTTTCTTCCTCTTCATAAACTGGTTGGAGATCGTTAGGGCCTGTTTGCGCAGAGTTTTTTTGCCACTTGCGATGTGGATTTCCGGCTGTCTTTCCATCCCTTGGGGGGTCTACCAGGCGTTCTTTTTCCCTCTGGTTTCCCATGTAGGGCAAGGTGTGGTAATCTCTGAGTGTCCATTATTTCTACATGGTCTCTCAAATACCTTCTTCTCTGTCTCCCCGATCTGGAGAGGCAGAGAATAAGGTATTGTAGAGACCATGTAGACGATCAAAGCATCCTGCATATCATCATTCTGGTGGTCGTGTTTCGCATTCTGTCGCGTAGAGTCTTGTCTGCAAATTTTCAGGGTCTTCATCTCTGTGGTTCCGAGAAGTGATTTAGTTCGAACTGTGTCAGCTCTTGTTTCAATGCCATATATGCCATCATCGGTCTGACACAGGCTTTGTAAATTCGGACATTTACGACAACTTATTCGAAGTTTGCTTGTTTAGTTTCGTTTTCTTGGTTACCAGAATTTAAATGCTTAAGAAAAATGCATAAAAAAAAATCGGGAATTGGTTATTCATATATCGTTTTTGTTATCGTATTAAAAATCTTCAAAATATATGTATTAATATTTCCATTAGTAAAACTTCTATCAAAAAGTTTCGTTTTTGATAAAAAAATATTAGTAAATTATTATTTTTCTTTTAGTATAATTTTAATGATAAAATAAATATATTAATAAATATAATATTTTAATATGAATACATATTTATTTTAATTTGTCTTGTAATTTTACGAAGCATTCTTCAATTGAAGGAAAACCTAAAGTACACGTCGAACCATCATGCGCTCCCGGTATTTTATATTACGTATTACCTGTTCATAAGAAGCCTTAAAACATAATTAAGTTTCTAATGTCTATTAAGAAATAAAATTAATTTAAATTTGAAACACAAAATAACTTATATTGCAATTTTTTCATATATTAAAATATTTCGTGGGTATACTGGCAAAAAACGTTAAGTCGAAAATTGGCAGTTTTGACTTAGTGATGCAGTATTGTAAAGTTTACAATGCTCTACAAATTGGCAAAATACACGAAGTCGAATGAAACAGATTTTTTCTCTAGTTTTAAAAATAAATTTAACGTTAAATCGTACAAAAGGTATTTCATACAGGCTAAAAGCTTCAAAAAACTTAATATTTTTCGAAGAGTCTTGTTGAACATTTTTGTACTGGAAAAAAACGTTAACTCTACTTATTGTCTTCGGCTGAAAAAAATTCCCTCGATTGACTTTTGACAACGACACTTATATGTTTCAAATTTAAAGAAAACTTAAATGTTCGATTTCTCAAAACAGCGATTTTAGACTTAACGTTTTTTGCCAGTATACCCACGATATGTTTCTAAAAACAAATGTATTTATGTTTGTGTTTTAATATCATAAATCCTATGTTCTTATTGCTCGAATGAAGTTATAAATAAATTGTTTTCACAATGGTAAACTTCAATTTGTTTTATCGGAACAATTTGATTACCTGCTAAGTAACGAGTAAATATCAGGCCTTATACCTGTATATATTTGTTTACTAGTACACAATTCATAATTGGCGAATAGAAAATTTCCATTCCAAAAATCAAAAATGTATCACTTGAATAAATTATAAATAGCTTGGTATTTTTTTTTTGTATAAAGCAGATCGTTTGAACCCAATTACTGTATACAATTTGTTTTTAAGCTATTATTTTGATTCTCATGACATGGTGATAAGTAGCTAATCTATCGAAATTTTTATTGTCATGTGAATTCTATTATGCAATCACAGAAGTTTGTCAAAACGATCAATTAATAAATTTTTTTAAATAAACGTTTCTAATAACGGCCTTTCTAACAACTTTTGTATCAATTGTATCTCAATAGAGACGAAGATGTAAATTTTTTTTTGAAACAGAATATGGTATAAAGATTTTCTGCGAAATGCTTACATATAATCTTAGTAGAATGCCCTCGTATAGATTGACCTAAAAAATGTGAAGTGTTCTTAACATAGTAGCATATATACATCTTTCAAAAATTTGTCAGACGTAGTGGTCGTAAGAAGGGCGAAATAGGGAATGTTGTTAACATAAAGCGATCGCTTAACCCAACAAATGACAGGTCATAAGTCTTGTAAACGCCTCGACTACCATATTCTGTTTCCAAAAAACAATTTACCTACATCTTCGTCTCTATTGAGATACAACCCGCAATAGGTAAAATCCCGTATTTGTCTACAAGTATTTGTATACATTAAAAAAAACTTTTATATCATACATGGGAGCGCTTTAAATTCTTTATAATTTTTTTTTATTTCAATATTTGAAGGCTGGTTATTACAAATGTGCTAATTGGTTTAAACATAAAACAAAGAAAAACAGTTTATTGTAACAAGTGTCATGTAGGGTGACATATTTAGGGTGAAGTTAGAACTACACTATATTATTCAATCACATTGCACCTTTGATGGCCTTTATGTTTAACACCAATTGGGATCAAATATTTTTTGACTTTTTGATACTTTTTTGGGATCTTTGTAATGATCAGCTCCCAATTATTGAATACATATATTTTTATTTGTATACTGTAGAAATATTGTTATAATGAATTCAAACCATAAATTAATTATGTGTCAACCTGTTTTTTTTATTATATATAAATATGTTTTATTGTTAATAATAATGTTTATAAGACCACCGTAGATTATTAACTTAATATAATATATATTATTTTTGTTCAATTATGAATTTTGAACTCACGAAAGTACGAATACAAAGAAATATTTGTATTATGATAAAAAAATATGTGTATGACAATTTCACAAACATAAATAATTTTATCCCTTGTATAATATAAACTCATTGCTAATTTTTTATAAACTTAAGGCGTTATCTCTGTGAAATTCTGCAATGATGATTTCTTTTATCAAATAAATATTATTTTTACACTTTTGAATTTATTTTTCTCTGAATATTTGAAGGCTTCATACCTTCATCATGGGGAGAACGATGTTTATTTCATAAGTGAAAATACAACAGTGTTTTAATTTATAAAAAATCGTCAAACTTATTATTATTAATTGTTGAAATAACAAAGTGGACTAATTTTTGGATCTTCTGGCATACATAGGTTCAGCTCTAATGACTTTGATACAACCATTTTCATGAAAAAAAACATCATCGAATTACCAGAAAATAATTATACCTAATTCTAATGTTCGCCATACTTTGTGTTGTAGATGTTTTATTTGTCGTTTTCTTTTTTTGTATATACAACACTATTAGAATTACATATCAGACATGTTTCGGACAACTATTCCTTCTTCAGTGACATAAAAGATACACATTAAAAATATTATAAAATTTTTCACAATTGATCATTTGCAAAAAAATATATAATATTTTAAATGTGTATCTTTATAATATGTATTACTGAAGAAGAACTGGTTGTCCGAAACATGTCTGATATGTAATTTTATTGTGTTGCATATATACAAAGTATATAAAAAAAAGAAAAAGACAAATTCTTATAATTTATAATAAGCCTATAAAATTTAATGGTTTTTTCTTACTACATTTTAGAAAAACAGTCTACAATAAATCATTGATAAAAGAAATCCATCTTTAGCGTGAAGTACTAATTTTCAATCTCTAACAAATATTTATGATTAAAGTTAAGCGTGATAGTTTATAAATGTAAAAAAAATAGCAAAAGAAATATATTTTATTGTAATGTTTCGAATGATACATATTGGATGTTTTTACAGCAAATAAAATCAGATTTATTTTGTTAACTGACTTATATTACTGCCATCTGTTGATAACTGTTACAAGTAAAACGTTTTAATTATAACACCATTTATCTACATACGAAAAGTTATCGATATGATAAGAGATGCAGGTATTATCGACAAAACAGTACTCAGGTAGATTAAGTGAATGGCATACGTATTGTTTCTTTGATATTATTAAATCCAGCTTGTTACGAAACTGTGCTAAAGTGTACATAAACAGAATAACAATATATAAGTCAGTGTGTGTGTGATGTTACTAATATTATGACATAGCTATGTAGTATTTTACTGTTGTTATTTGCTTGTTACTGTGAAAGAAAATGAACTATTTTGCATTCAAAATAATATCTATAGCTACTCCCAAATCACACAACAGTTATCAGTTTAAAATAGAAAATAAAATCTGAATCATGAATGGTTATTATAGGTCATTCGGTCAATGACCCGTCAGCTTGATATTTCATTTTATCCCATATTAATTATATTTATATTTTTACAGAGTTTGTTCGCTTATAAATTAAACACAATTTTAAATTGTTGATTAAATAGCAGATAGCAAAAATGTATAAATCATTACAAATATTCACACTGATAATATACACATAGAAATATAATAATTAGAGCTTCCAAAATGTTACGTTTCTTGTAAGTTGTGATTATTTTACATTTGACAAAATATTTTGTGTCAACCCTGATAATTTACGCACAGATCCAACGATACGTTTGAACCATAGGTTTCCCAACCTTTTCTGGAGCCCTCTCCCTACTATTACAAGCAAAAAAATGAACAGTCCCTCTCCCATAATAGTTATACCGAATATTTAATTATTGTTACACATTATCTTTGTTTATTTTTCTATTTCTATTTAAAATAAAAAATACATTTAAAAAGGTTTATATTTAGATAGTTCGAAAATTTGTTTTTGTGTAAAAACTTTATCTACAGAGTATTTAATGATTATACTATTATACAAACTAACTAACCATAACGCCGCGTCTCCGAGGGGTAGGCAGAAAGAATGGACTGCAACACATTTCATTCCTGACATATTTCTCTCACTTCCTCAACATTCATACATCGTGTCATGCACGCGCGTCGATTTCTCTGACTCCTCACGTGGCCGACATTCAATATTTGATTGACTTGATCGTGCCACGTTTTCCTCGGTCTTCCTTTATTTCTAGTTCCATTTACATCGTTAACATATACTTTATTTACAATTCTTTCTTCGTTAATTTTTTCCATGTGTCCAAACCATCATAATGAACCTTTCATTATTTTGTTCGTAACACCATCATTCGCACCGCATTCACTTCTTATATTTTTATTTGACATTCTATCATACAGAGTATCACACATTCATCTAAGAGATCTCATTTCTACCGCATTTATTCTACTTTCACCCTTCTTTCATCATACTATTATATACCTGTATATATTGTATTAAAATACATTCACCACGCCCGCCCCCTGGAAAGCTTCAGCGCCCACTGGGGGCTTTACCGCCCCCTTCCAACCCATGGTTTAAACTTAAGATTCCCTAACTATTTTTTCTGGGGTCCCTTTTAAGTATAACAATCTACTTGCTTTTGATATGGTGAAATAATCAAATCTGTTGGAATTTCTACAGTTCTGAGGTTTATGAAAACCTTTCGCTGAGAAAAAAAGCGTTAGCGAACTCTAAAAGTCATGTTGGCTCGACGGTTATCCGTCAATACTAAATAGTGCTATGAAAAGAAAATATTCAAGACTTTTGATAATAATCTGTGGTGTGCTGGTTCTATGGCAAATTGTGAAATACAAGAAAAATGAAGAAAACTTTTTGGAAAGTAGGTTTAATACGATTTTTTTAATTTTGTGCAAATGTGAATCGATTATAGTATTTATACAAGTTTAGATTTCTTCTTCTTCTTCTTCTTCCTCAGCCTATTCCCGTCCACTCCTGGACAAAGGCCTCCTCAATTCGCTTCCATGTCACTCTGTTCTGTGCAGACTGCATCCAGGTTATTCCGACGTGTCTGTTCAGATCATCCTTCCACCGTAGTGCACTTCTCTTTGCTTCTCTTAGTCCTGCACTTCTCTTTGCCGTCCACGGTCTCCAAGTCAGCACTTGAATATCCATAAGCTGTTTATTTTTAAGGCAAATGAGAAAGAAAATATTAAAGCAATTTATAGGCATTGTCATCGTTTGATGTTGCACAAAATGACGACCCTCGTGACAGAATGACAAGAGCTGTGACTGCCATAACGAAGGTCCCGGCTTCGATTCCCGGCGATGGCAGTGTGATTGTCACAATGTCTTTGGTCTGGTGTAGAATTTACTTGATAATAAAATGGCGATAGATTAGCTTTCTATGACATGTCACGATAATCTGTATAAATAGCTTAAAACAATTTGTGTACAGTAATTGGGTTCAAACAACCTGTTCCCTTATAAAATACTAGCTGACCCGGCAACGCTTCGCTATTGCTATATTAGAGTATATAAATACTCGTACACCCAATATATATTAAAGAAATACAATGAAAGTTCAATATCAATTATTTTATTGGATAAAATGACATGTGTATAGGTGTAAGAATGTGTGTATCCTAATTCAGTTCATATCTTTAAAACATTTGTTTAATCCAAGCAAACTTGCTGTGAACTTGAATAATACTAATGTGAATTGAACAATTGAAGGCTGGGCATTACCAAGGTGGCAAGTTTGCAAAAAGTCTGAAATGAGTTTTTGATGCCAATTGGTCTTAAACATAGCTGTGCAAAAGCGCGTTATGATTTAATAATATAGTGTAGTTCAAACGTTACCCTAAAGATGCCACCCAAAAAAAAGTTTATATATATCTTTTTCAGCTTTATGTTTAAACCATTAAACGTCCAGTCTTAATTTTTTTCCTCAATATTTTAAGTGAAATTAAAAAAACAAATAAATATACTATATCACATTTGCATAAAACATTCATACATATACAATTCATATCCGTTCACTCCTGGGCGTAGGCCTCCTCCATCTGCTTCAATGTCTGTCGATCCTGGGCAACACGCATCCAATGTCGTCCCTCCATCGAAGTTGAGGACGTCCTGGGTTTCGGGTTGCACTTCATCTACGCATATATCGAGGTGTGGGATCCATCCTCTGCACACGCGCATTCCATTATCTTCTGGGTTGTCTGCCTCATCTCATGACATCTTTCAGCTTGCAGATTTCACCGTTTCATGTTACCTAGAAATAAAAGGAAAAATATTAAATTAATATAGTGTAGTTCAAATGTTACCCTAAAGATGCCACCCAAAAAAAAGTTAATATATATCTTTTTCAGCTTAATGTTTAAACCATTAAACGTCCAGTCTTAATTTTTTTCCTTAATATTTTAAGTGAAATTAAAAAAACAAATAAATATACTATATCACATTTGCATGAAACATTCATACATATACCATTCAAGGTCATAATAATGCTCTTAGAAATACAATGTTTAGAGAAACAAAACCCTTGATTTTGATGTCCATTAGATGAAGCTAATAATGCACATTCACTTAACCAATGACGAAATTTGTAAATTTGTGTGATGTCTGGAAATATACATTGAATCAATTCTCCTTTGGAGTGTGATTCTACAGAAATCAGTTGATAATTTAAAGCATTCATTCCATACAATGAACTTTCATTGTTGCAGAATTTTACCCATTCCAGAAATATTTAAAATGTTGCATGTAGGTGTTTCAATGTTTTGTATCATCATCATCATGAACCTATATCCGTTCACTCCTGGGCGTAGGCCTCCTCCATCTGATTCAATGTCTGTCGATCCTGGGCAAAACGCATCCAATGTCGTCCCTCCATCGAAGTTGAGGACGTCCTGGGTTTCGGGTTGCAGTTCATCTATCATCAGGGCTGCGAGCGGCATGCCATTTTAGCGCTGCCACTCTTCCGATGATGTCCGACACTCCTGTTCTGCCTCTAATAGTGGAATTAAACCAATTAATCCAACCTGTACATACCATTTCAAAATTAGTTCATAAATATAACAATCGGGTGTGGGATCCATACATGCCAGTATCTTGCGTTGCGTGCCCCATCTCACGACATCTTCCACCTTGGAGATATCGTGGATAGCCGTGTTCCTCACCCTATCTCAAAGAGTCTTTCCTGGTATCATCCTTAGCGTCGGCATCTCTGCAAAAATCAAATAATTATATTAAAATGAGCAGTATATTTAAAAAAAAAACACTCGATCATTGTAAGATTGGCGTGGGAACATCAGACCATTTGGAAATGTTATATTAGTGGATTTTTCCAACTGAGGCAGCTAATGCTGTATGTAAGGATATGTTTACCTATCACAGCATAACAGAGAAAAACTAAAACAGCTGAAGTAAATCGTCTAATCCAAAAGATATTATAGGTTATCGCCCTGCCAGAACAATTTTACATTAAAATAACTAACTAACTAACTAACCATCACGCCGTTTCCCCGAAAGGGTAGACAGAAAGAATGGACTGCAACATTTTAATCGATGCTGCACTCCATTCTTCTCTTTTCGCCAACGCGAGAGACGCGGTGTGATGGGTTGCGAACCTCATCGCCACCAATAGGCATCTCCCGCGCACACTTCAATCATTCAACGTCTACATAATAAATCTATAACAAATTATACAAAATACAATGATATAAAATTAAATAACACATAAAAATAATTTAACACATAATGTTCTTTTAGATGGTGCACTTGTCGTCAGCTGGACGATCCGGACATTTGTGTTTATTTAATTTTTTATTCCACTGTTTTAATTTTAATTAGGCACTTAAAACAATCCAACACCAGCAAAAACTTGAAAATTTGATTGAAGAATTTATTCAAATTGTCATTGGAACAAATGAAAAATTTATTTTTACACCTGTCAAAATTCTTTTTATAAACGAAAAAACTTGTATTATTTTAACATCAGAAGAGTGAAAACGTATTTCGTGTCACAAATAACTATCACAAAGTGCGGCAACAATCAAATTGACCAAAACAATTCACTTATACAGGAAATATCTCCAAATTGACAGGAGCACCACATGAATCAAATATTTTTTTTTAAATCAGAACCAGAACCAGATTCCTTGCAGGATTTGCGAATTTATTCGTTGGGTATCCTATCTCTAACGGTTCTCCCCACAATAAAATAACATTATTAAAATAGATTATACCAATTCATAGAATTGTTACTTAGAATTTAACGTTTTTCCATGTATTCATAACATAACCTAAAATAATACGTAAGTAAAACGATAGGTATGTAATTTCATTTCTATCTATATAAATTCGATATAATTTAGAACTAAAACTTTGAAATATGTAATGCGGAAATATAATCTGTATTCATTTCAACGGCAAAATAGAATAAACTGAAGATATATATGAATTAGAAATATAAATATTTTACTTACGAAACTAACACGCAATTCAAATTTGACATTTCAGAGATAGGGATGGGCAATCCGCTCACGAGTCGACTCAAAGATTCGAATCTTTTTGGTGAGCGGGTGAGCGATGATCCATAAAAAAAAGAGCGGCAGCTCAATGATCCGCTAGGTCAGGGGGGTCGGCAAAATTATTAGCCAAAGAGCCAAATGCGTACTTTACAACGATTTAAAAAAAAAATTGAGAGCCAAATATGTTTATTGATTTAGATAACCTTTATTATAATTTTTGCACTTCATTCAATTACGGGTACACTGAATAAAACATTATTTCATACTTCTTCCTGTGATGAAGGCGACCAGCCTTCTCTCCATCTCTTTGGTGGTCATCCTGGTGGTCGACGGCCCTCTGGAGTCTCTTGCATCACGATATTAGGAATTCTTGCTGGATCCATTCTCTCGATGTCTCTGCCTACTCCATCTCACTATGTCTTCAATGTTGCAGGATTTGCGAATTTATTCGTTGGGTATCCTATCTCTAACGGTTCTCCCCACAATAGGTCGCAGTCTGGTTCTGACAGTGTCTGTTCTTGCTTTGATTCCGTATGTTATTATGGACCTGATGCATGTTTGTTTGTTGTTATTCTTAATTTTAGGCACAATTCCATGTTCTCATCAATAAGACGACTTCGTAGTTTACTCTTGTTAAAATTCATGCTTGAATAAAATTGTCCGCATGAATATGTAGAAGCGAAAAGCGAAAGATCAGCAAGAGTCAGTAATACTATTTCAGGCGTTGAAGATGATGACTAAAAATCTTTGAATTGGCGATGATGATTAAGAGTTTTAGCTAAACCGGAATTGATAATCGTAATCACCAATTCCATAACTTTACAAATTTCTTCTGGAAATGTCTGCGGACAGAGCGTTCTTGATGAATGATGCGATGGTAAGCAAGTATCTCGCGATTATTTTTTCTTTCAACAAACCCCTTCGGCTCCGGAGCCGCATTTTGCCGACCTCTGCGCTTTCCGCTCAGTAAAGTGAGCCGATTCTTCTTGATAATTATCGAGCGGCTCCGGAGCCGCATTTTGCCGACCTCTGCGCTCGGTGAATCGTATATTATTGCAAAAGAGTCGACTATTTTTAGTGATCTCTTTAAGGGATCTGAGCTGAATGGTTCCGCTCAGTAAAGTGAGCCGATTCTTCTTGATAATTATCGAGTCGTTTGTCAAAAAAGTTGTTTGTCGTTGTGAATTATTTTTTTAGCTCATCGACAAAAAATTTATCCTGGTGAATTTTTTTTTTTTTACCGGAATCAACTTTTTTGGTCGAGGAGCAAAAAAAAAGGTCACTAAAATAATTTCAAACTTTGAACGACTCAAAATGGTGAACCGTGGATCGTTAAAAAGAGTCGGCTCACTTTGCTGAGCGGAACCGTTCAGATCAGATCCCTGAGATGAGTCGTTTTGCCCATCCCTATACGTGCGTATATTTTTCAGTTCAAAGGAGCGACTAATTTCATATCTGACCACGCAAAGAGTCAAAAAAGCCACTAATTTGCATCTTATCACGCCAAGCGAATATAGACTCTAAAGATCGATACTCAGGTGATACGAACATGAAGGTCTATACTCGCTCGCACTACGAAAATTTATAAATTTACAAAGTTAATTAGAGCTCGATTAATAACAAAAATATGCCTATGCCCACCTATGTCTATCTATTAAGGAAGTGTATAACTTGGAAAATGATCAGCTCAGGAATAACCTCAGAAATAGTCCACACACACCCGGAAGATCGCCTTTTATTTATATAGAAGATAGAAGATAAATAAAAACATTTTAACTGTTAAATTATAAAACGCTATTGATGGTATCAGAATTTTTATTTTATTTTTCGCGACAGCTGTTTCGTCTGTTTCAAAATTCTACCAAAGAAATGATTCAAATAGACATTAGAACAAATATACACATAAAGGTTAGAAAAATCATGAAATTAAATTTATAAGTGGAAAAAAATATTGTAACACCTGATGATGTCAACAAAGGTTGATGTGTTTCGGTCAAAACAATGGACTTAAAACATTTTTTAACTTTCAGAAGCGACACAGAACGAAATGGACCACGATCACCATATGCACGACCACGCCATGCACGACCACAGCGCACACGCCAGGGTGATTGTGCCCATCCATGATCATGGAGACACGGAGACAGCATGTGACGGCATGAGCATGCACTCCATGGTGGTAAGCTATATTCAATGAATTTCTATTTTATGTTTCCTTTGCTTCTCTTTCATACTCTAAACCAGTGATTCTCATCCGTATTGAAATAATCGCCCCCTTTACCACGGTTAAATTATCCAGCGCCCCACACACACAAAAAAAATGCGAATTTCTAAATTTACACTTTTCTCCACGTATGTATTTTATGCAATCGATTTCCTACTATAAATAAAAAAAATGAGAAATAAAAATAAAACACGTGATTATTTGTATAAACATTATGTATTTGTTGGGTTTTTTGTCATAATAACATTACCCAAAACATTATTATATTATTTCAATAAAAAAGTACATGATTCAATACGAAATATGAAATTTTTAATAAAAAATAAATTTAATGAGATCCTTGAGCCTCATGTGATTGCGCCAATTTCGTAATATTAGGTTCAAATTTACTTAAAAACAATCTCAAATCACCTCTTTGTCTTATTTGTATTCGATTTCGATTTTCGTAATATTTTTTTTGTATTTCGACATAACGCCCACTGGAACTCCTGCAGCGCCCCCTAAATTCTAAAAATGTATCAACGCCCCCCTAGACCTCTAAAACGCCCACAAGGGGGCGCTGGCGCCCCCGTTAAGAATCACTGCTCTAAGCACACGTTTTCTCATTCCCCAGTCTCCATATATTTTCTTCTTCCGACTCAATCCTTATTTATTTTGGTATTTTATACTAACTAACAATTACACCGTTTCTCCCGAGGGGTAGACAGAGATGATGGACTAGGATGGAGTCTCTAGATTCATCTACATTCATACATCGTAACATACACGCTCGTCGATTTTTCTGAATTTGAATGTGGCCTTCTCTTAGTGTTTGATTAATTTGGTCTTGCCATGCTTTACTTGGTCTTCCACGGCTTCTTTTTCCATCAATAATGGCAATGGATAACTCACTCAGACAACACTTAACATTTTTTTTTATGTAAATAAGTTTTATCTCATATTGTTTAGTTTTATGAATAAAATTAATTAAAACTAAACTAAACTATAAGGAATGTAGAGCGGAAGAAGGTATTATGAACAAAATTATGAAAGGATCGCTGCGTTGGTGCAGACTTATGGAGCGCATAGATTGAGAAAGAATGGTTAAGAAAGTATAAGTTAATGATGAAAATGGAATGGAAATGATGAAAGTCGAGGTAGACCGAAGAAAACATGGCATGACCAAATAAATCAAATTTTAGAAGTCGGAATAATCGACGTGAGTGTATGACTCGATGTATGAATATGGAGGAAGCTAGAGAGGTGTGCCAGGATAGAGTAGTGTGGCGGTCCATTCTCTCGGTTTGTTGTTGTTGGTGTTATGTATAAACTTTCATCTTATTTAAATGCTTTTAATATTAATAATATGTTGTATCTGAAATTTGATAATGTATTTTTTTTACTTAATGTTGTCGTAATTTGTTACATGTCTCATTGTTTAGTTTAGTTAGTTTTAAGTAATTTTTTGCATACATTTTGCCATCATGTTTCCCGTTTTATTATAATTTGGACCTAATATCACATGGATCCAATAAATGTGCAAGTAATGGTTTTTAAATAAGTATAAAATCAGTCTAAATGTAAATGTAAAATGGCCATGCAAAACAGGGCACAACCAAATTCTTCACTAACTAAAATACCTTATGTTTAGAGTCGAAAAAATCGACAAGCCCACTTCATACATCATGATAGATAAGTGTAGCGGTCCATCTTCCCTGTCTACCTATAACAGAAACCGGGACTATGGTTATTATGAGAAAAAATAATGTGGATTTTTAAGGATTGATTTTATCTCAATAGAGATGAAGATGTAAATTGTTTTTCGGAAACAGAATATGGTGGTCGAGTGGTCCAAATTAATGCTTACACCGGTGGTCCAAATTAATGCTTACACCTATTCTTAATAGATGGCGCTAGTGTTGATTGAACATGTGAAGTGTGGTGCAACATAGTAGCGTATATACAACATCCAAAAGTTTGTCAGACGTGGTATGTTCGTAAGAAGGGCGGAATGGGGAATGGTGTTAACATAAAGCGATCGCTTAACCCAACCAATGACAGGTCCACCATATTCTGTTTCCGAAAAACAATTTACATCTTCGTCTCTATTGAGATACAATCAATCCTTAAAAATAATTAACCCGCAATGGGTAAAATCCAGTATTTGTCTACAAATATTGGTAACATTCAAGAATGTGGATTGTTTTCAAATCTTGACACGCTTTTTACAACCTTGCAATTGATGGCATTAACATCCTTAACATTCATGCATCTTTCGATTCAAGGTCGATATACCGGGGTAACAGTATTTCTGTCATTCAAAATTTGTTCCACATAATTCGGTCACGTCTTTCAATTTCCGCGTTCCCATTGTTAAATTCAACGTATTTCATTGGTTTATTAAGTTCACGTTGAGATAGACCTTCGATTAAATAGTAGACATTTCCCATATCTGTAAAATGATATTTTTATTATCTGAAATCAAGTTAATTTGTTTTTAAGTAAATAATATATTTTTGTGGTAGATAGAGTGTGGTGGGCCCACAAAGGAAACTTGTTACATTGTAGACGAAGAGTAATCACGTATACTTATATATTATATTAAATAATAAATATGAATGAAAACGTTTGTTTTATAGAAGTTTTAGTACAATTTATGTGAACGACATGTTTCGTTTATCTAAGGCGTTATTAAATGTTTAGCATTTTCATTCATATTAGAAAATGTAAGTTTTTGATCGATTAAAAAAAGGTTATCGGAAAAATGTTTATTAATTATTAAAGTTCACAATTTGAACGTATTTCTTAAATTCATATCGTCCAAATGTAAACCCTCGCGTTCGCGGCACTCATTTTATCGAACAGTAAAATTTCTTATGACAGCTCGGCAGGTAGACTCCGTGATAGCTGCGATTTCGTGATGAATATTTTCTTTCAAATGCGCCAGGGAAGTCGGTTTACCGGCGTAAACCTTAGATTTGAAATAACCCCACAGGAAAAAGTCCATAGGGGTTGTGTGGAAGCCAATTTTCGTTACCTCTTCTGGAGATCAACTTACCAGGGAAAATTTCACAAACTCATGGCAGAGACGTATTGGACGTGTGACGTTGCTTCGTTCTGTTGGAACCATATTATTTGGTTATAGCCAGGAAAGTTTTGCAATTCAGGCACCAAGAAGTCGTTTATAAATTATATAAATGAACGATATAAATATTCTTTTGAGGCACCTTGTATGTATTAAACTTTATTTTTTATTCAAAATTATTCGGGTTTTTCCAAAGGTCGAGGTGATTCAGAATTTGACAATCTAAAATTTTATAGTCAGACTTAATACCCTAGTACGATGAAACTTGTCATTGTCTAAAAATTTGGTCTGCAATATTAGCGTAAATAGTAAAAATCTGGAACAAGTTTAAAGAGAGGGATATTGAAAGAAGGGTTAATGCAGGCAAAAGAGGTGCACTTAAAGTTGTTATCGCAAACAATAGTGTATGAAAAAAATCTAGGATGATAGTGTACAATGGTGTTCTTGTACCGACCCTTATAGATGGATATGAAGCATTGGTATAAGAAGGATGAAAGCATTATAGAATAAATGACGTATCAGGAGTTTTGGTTGTTTTGGTTATCTCCTGCTAATGTTAGGCGAATGGCTCTCAATGTGCTTGTATAAGGGGCTTCTGGATCATTGTGAGGATCTCTAGATTGTTCCTATGGCTCCAAGGTCAGGGTCCAAAGAACGTTATTAGGAACCTATTCTCAAACAGTTAATTACATATTTGATAGACTTAAGGAGTTTACTCTGTGGAATTCAATAATCTCACGTGGTATGAATGACAGATACAACGCTCTACAAAGTGTCTATAACGTGATGTATTCTGATTTTAAAAAACGTATGTTTCCTATTTATTGTTTCATTCACATTTGATAATGTCTTAGACAGGCGAAACATGTTATTCACATAGATTATAATAAAACTTCTAGAAAACAGACGTTTTCATTTGTATTCATTTATATTTCCAGTTCCACACCGGAGTGTGCCAGGACATCTTATTCCCAGGGTGGACCAGCAGCACTGCAGGTCAAATGGTGGGAGCATGCATAGCCGTTTTCGTGGCAGCGATGCTGTACGAGGGTCTCAAGGCGGGTCGCGAGTTGCTCTTCAGAAGGGGCGCCGCCAGCCAACCTTCAACTAGCCAGGTCAACATCACCAAGGAGTGCGGGTCTGAGGGGAATTGCAGTGGCCAGAAGATCGTCAGGTACAGTTAAACCTTTCAGAATCTCAGATAGGCAAAATTCTAAGAAAATCATGATATAAGAGTATATTGTGTAATAGTTTAATTAATATGATTGGGCACGTATGCCAATCCAGAGAAACCAGAGCAATCAAGACCTTGAACACGTTTATATCAACCAGAGTAAGAACTCTAGGATGGCCTAGACAGCGCCTAATAAATAATGTTCTGGCTGATCTGGTTAGGTTGGGCGAATCGGAATGCTGGGAGCAAAAGTCGCAGGATCGAGGAGCTTGAAACAAAATCATCAAGGAGGCTAAAACTCTTCAAGAGTTGTATGGCCACAGGAAGAAATAGAAGAATAAATGAATATGACATTTTTTATTGTTTTTTGAACAATTCTGTACGAATTTCATCTATGTTCTGTCAAAACTGATCATATTTCTAAACAATTTTATAATATTTTAAATATCTTTATAATATCACTGAGGAAGGACCGGGTTGTTCAAAACATGTCTGATATTTAATTTTTTTTTTAAGTTCATGTTGTAAACAAAGTATATAAAAAAGAAAAAGACAAATTATTATTTAAGACTCCATATACAATAATAAATACGAGTGAAAACGTTGTTTTTTAGAAATTTTATTTTATTTATGAAAATGACATGTTTCAACTTGCTGGAGCATAATATATTTGCAAGGTGAAACACGCTACAGGTGAGACCTTAAAACAGTCCCGGATATGTTTGTTACTGACTATCCAATCTGGTTACGCCTCCAGCCTTTCTGAGCATCTTCAATTCAATTACAAGTTTTTCAACTGTTAAAATTTATAACACTGTTATGATATCACATTTTTTTAAATTTATACTGTGTATAATTGTTCCTTCTAATTACTGTTTTTTCCCATCTTTATTATGATCGCTAATTATATTATTAGTATTTTTTTCTTCTAATTAATATTAACTGTGACAATACTTATTAATTTCTATTATGTATAATTGTCTCTTCTAATCACTGTTTTTCCCACCTTTGTTATATTTGTTTGTAAAATTGTCAACTTAATTTTAACTATGACCAATCGCACTAATAAGTTTTTTGCCCTATAAATATTAAGTCTTTCAATTTTTATCTTTAGTTATTTGTAACACCTGATGATGCCATCATCAAAAAAATTAATATAATAGTGTTATAAATTTAGCCATATTATCGGGTAGATTTTTTATATATAAATATTTGAATTTTTAATTTTTTTTTACAGATTCCCGATGCTTTCATCCATGCACGCCATGCAAACGATGCTTCACATGTTTCAAGTTTTCTTCTCTTACCTCCTCATGTTGATCTTCATGACCTATAACGTTTGGCTGTGTCTCGCTCTGATTCTGGGAACTGGTCTTGGATACTTCCTCTTCGCATGGAAGAAGCAAGCTGTGGTGGATCTCAGTGAGCATTGTCATTAAGACAATCTCACTATGAAGACAATCATATCAAAATACGTGTACAGTTGGATTTTTGGCACTATGAATAATTTTTAATCCCACTTTTATATGTTTTTAATATTGTAATATTTTATAAGGTTAGCGCACCTGATTCAAAATGATACGAATAAATTTTTTGGACCTAAATATCTTACGTTATTTCCAGATGGAATTTTTCAAATATTTACTATTATACCTTTATTATAATGTTTTGATTACAAGCCAACGATAAACTATAAAAAATACGTTACATTCCATTGTAGAGATATTTTTTCATAAAACAAAAGAATCAGTATTTGGAATACGTAATTTAAATACCGAAGTATTTTGATTTACTAACGTTTCTAAAATCTTAACGAGTGTCCGGATGAACTTAGACTAACCTAGATTATAATAGATAATCCATTGTTTTGGCGGAAACACTTTGATATTTTGACATTATTCAAAAATTGAGTTTATTTTTTATAAAATCGTCGCGACAGCTGTTTCGGTAACCGATTTTATTATCGTCAGGTGTTACAATAAACTGATTATTGATGACGATGGCAACATCGGTTACCGAAACAGCTGTCGCGACGATTTTATAAAAAATAAACTAAATTGTTGATATTAAAACAGTGTTTTTAATTTAACAGTGATTAGATTATAATAATATTTTCTGAAGATTTTTACAGAGCCGTACTTGTACAAATCTTCACCTCAAGTGCTTAATATTTCTAGAAAAATCTATATAAATCCTTAGTAAATAGGGATAATTATTAATTATAAATTAAAACAATGATACACTTTCGTATGAAGCTTTTAATTGGTGGATTGATATTTTTTATTAGTGGATTGATATTGAAGCTTCACCAGGGTAACAAAACTATCATATTATTTCTTTCTAACTTTCTATTTCTTTTTTGGATTGTTTTCATATTTTTTTTATCCTTTTATAACTTTTATAACTCGTTTTGATTCACATTATTTTATATACTGCACATACACATAACATTCCAGAGCCCTTAATTATAGAGAATAATATTGATTATGCCTTTTAAAATAATTTATGATACAATACTTGTGTTCTTTGTACCATTTTATTTTGCTTTATCGAACCAACCAGTTTCTCTCCGGTAAGTTCGATAAAATAAAAATAAAGTGATGTTGTTTTAAATTATTTTTGATAATGCCACGCCACAAATAAAGTGCTTCATACAAAATATTATATTATTCTATGGGTGTTTTGCAATTAAAGCGTTGATATTACTTTATTTCAATATTACTGAAGTATTTCTTAGTAATATTTTTAGCAATTCTCTAAAAAAACTAAATGTTTATGTAATTAAGAAAAATGTAAAAATTGTCTGTGATTTGCCCAACATTCCGTTTTCAGTACAGTATGGATAATACTAAACTATAATATTATAATTTACGTAAATTATTAAAACAAAACACAATAAAAATATTAATGACCATCTAAGTACCATGTATGTAAGATAGAATATATAGTATGTACTATTTTTATATTACAAATTAATTAAATTTAAAAACAAATATTTTTTAATGAAATCGTGTTTAAAAGACAAATTGTTCAATACAAAAAACCATTGCTTTTAAGCAGGAGTATCCAAACTATGGCTCGGGCACCACTTATCCAACCTGCGTTAGCTGGCTTGGTCTTAGTTTATTAGCTAACTAGGTCTTGGCCTTTGGGACTTAATAGATAAATCAGTGTGGCCCTTAAGCCAAAATTTTTGGAGACCCCTGCTTTTGAATAATAAAAAATATGTATTATTAATACTATTATTAACACTTCTTGCCAGAAAATATTTTTATAAAATTATTACGAACTGGTACTTAATTATTAGGTTATAAAAGTAATCATTTCATTTAAAAAAATTAATTCTTTTATAATGCTATTTGTTAGCCAATATCAGAGTACATTATTAAGTATGTAAATATTTTATTTAATTTTTGTATTAATGTGATGCTTATATAAATAGCATGTTCATATGTATTAAAAAATATATGTACCAATTCATAAATTAGTTTATGTATATATAATACATTTTTAAAATAATTATAGGAAACGTAGGTCTAAGTACCATGTGGAAGATTGCTTTTGTCAATACCTTGTTTGCCTGTATGTCGCTCTTAGATTTATATATTCGTATTACAGTTTATATACTGTGACAGAATTATTGAATTTTATCTTTGTGGATTGATTGCTGTTATTTTAAAACAATTATGACATCTTCTGATTATTTAGAATAATTAATATCAAATGGCAAAACATATAAAAACTGTACGGATTTGCAAATCGAAAATAATATTATTCTTCTTCTTAAAGTGCCCTGTCAGGACCCCCGTCGTTTGCGATTACTCTGGTAAACTCTTCTCTATTCTGCGCTGTCCGGAAAAGCTCCTCCACAGTTCCGATTCCCGTCCATTCCCTCACATTGCGCAGCCAAGAGATCTGCCTTCTCCCTGCCCCCCTGCGGCCCTCTAATTTTCCCTTCAAAATTACATGCTTCGATATTTTTTTATCGCCTGCTGTATCTAATTTTGTTGCATCAACTGCATCATATTAATATTATTAAAAAATCTTAAATTGGAATGATTTATAAAGCGCCATTTTATGAATTATCATATCAAGGGTGATAATGAAAATACAAAAATGATGAGTAATGTTGAAGAATCACGGTATTCTCTTAATTCATATGTAACATAATATGTATTGTATATTGTATAAGCTACAGTAGACTTACCAACATTGATATTATAGATTTAGAATTATTATGAATGGACATGGCTGTAGACAATCCTACACATGATTTGAATGACATTAAAAATAAAAGTTTATTTTACAATTTGATTTTGTAATTCTATTATAAGATATCTTATTAATCAGAAATATTGAAACTATTTTATAACAATAAAAACATTGTTATTTACCCTTTAGAGTTTTTTCTTTCACGACATGTTTCAATCGAGAGTTTATTATATCGTTCTCCCGATGATGAAAATATAAAACTATCAAGAATAATAAACTGACAACCGAAACTACAGTCTTTTAATTCATATAAAAATGGAAATATGCAGTTTTATCTAAATGGAAAAAAAGCCAATTTCTTGGACTACCATTCAGAATCAATATACCTATTGTCATTTAAAATATTTTATTAATGAACGATTTGAAGACTAAATGAATGTGTATTTTTAAAATGTTGTGTCTAAGATATTGTTTGTTTTTAAAATAATATAATATTTTTGAATTTTGTGCTTTATTTTGATAAAAAAAATTATACATAAAATGTATTTTAATAATCATCTTAAATAAAATCTATTTTTAAATAAAACGATGTTTTTTTGCTTTCTTTGCCGAATAACATAACCCAACTATAAAGCTCGCTGTAGGAATGTAAAGGAAGCTAGAATTGTTTGGTGGTCCATTCTATCCGCCTACCCTTCCGGGAAAAGGCGGAATGGTTTGATGTTGTTGTTTTCCAACTATGAACTATTATAATAATATCATCGACACTGCCAGCAGATTTGATTTTCTTCTTCATTTTAGTTACTTTCGAAAAATCTGCTGTATTTATTTCTGAAAATCAAAAGAAATTATATTTAAAGTTAAGTATATTAAATTAATTCATTAAAAAACAATCGATTTATGGCGCGCTGTATGAGAGTGGTGGTTTCCATACCGGCTTAAATAATATTGTTGTCCATATTTTCTGGTCAACAGGGGAATAGCGTGATGGTGAATAAGTTTCTTATGGTAGGTATTTAATTAAAAAATGATTGAAAGATAATAATATTAGAATATAAAAATACATTTTACTGAGTTCTGTGCAACTTTGTTATATGCTTCTTAAGAAGCAACCATCAGCTTTGTAAGACACAGTTTTAAAATTATAGATGGCGTTAAAAATCATGTCATTAATTCAATGTATTGCAAATTTAGATTCATAGATGGCGCTAGAAATCATTATACATCATTTACGTACTCAGAATACAAGATGGCGAAAATTAACCCCGTACGTTTTATTCATCAAATATTCATATCATAGACCACCACACTGTTCTTTCCTGACATACTTCTCTCATTCCTCAACATTCATACATCGTGTCATGCACGCACGTCACTCCTCACGTGGCCGACATTACATATTTGTTTTATTTAATCCTGCCACGTTTCCTAAGGCACAAAGTATCCACTCTTGATTACATGGTGTACCTACTTACTACGTATCTGTTTTGTTACATATCAAAATTACCGATAATCTCACCTTTAAAACGAAAACATTGTTTTCAGAATATATAATTGAAATTAAAATTGTATACGAATAGTCGAAAATATTTTTTGTTGAAATTTTGTTGCAAACATCGAACTATCGATTAATTGTTGATTAAAAGTACATCAGGTTACTTATCTTTTTGATAATACTAAATATATTATTTATAACACTATAATCGATACGATCATTTGATAATGCCTTAATAAGGCAAAACATGTCCGTTCCAAGAAATATAATAAAACTTCTAGAAAACAGACGTTATCATTTGTATTAATTTCTGGATACACGCATTTTTTTTGTTTGAATTAAAATAAAAGATACCTTTAGGTACACAGGGGTCTTGTGCATTTAAACATTTTAAAATATCAAAATTCTCACTACAACTCAACATAAAATGTTTTTGAAACAATACGTAATTAATAGTAAGATCTAAAAATGTATCCATATAACCCAATTGGGTTTTTAAAAAAATAAATTAGGTAAATAAAAAAAAATAAAAAAAGAGGAGTTAAAATAGTTTTTGAAACTAAGGTGTAAATCGTCAACAGATGAAAAATGCATTTGGATATTATATTGCCTAAGAGTTAATATCAACAAGTTATCTGTCTGTAGAGATTTTAATATGCATTTTCTTTGTGATTTTCGGCATCACTTGTGTTATCTTGAGAGAATAAGTTGACAAAAAACATCGGTCAACTAGGGTCAAGACACTTCGCACGTGGGACTCGGAGGCGTGGCTTCGCCTGTCGGGGGTTTTTGGTGATTAATGGGCGGGCTCTGTGTCTTATGGCAAGGAGAGCCGCAACACACGATGCTGGATGCCTGGAACATCTGGTCTTGGCGGAGTAAACGTACAGAGCTGAATTCAGATTAAGGAATATGACTTAATAATTAAAAATACGAAAAATAAACAATAAATAAGTTTTAGCTTTATTGTTGAGATTTTTAGAAATGTGCTTACCTGCATAATGAGAAATATGTTAATTTTTCCGAACATTATTATTCTACGTTCTCATTTCTACGTCATTTATCCTGTTTTTATCCTCCAAACCTCATTCAAAACATACAAATTGTGCGAAAAAAAAAACTTTTATGAAATATATGAATATGGAACTGGCAAAAGTAGAATGAAATTAGAATGAATGCAGTAGAAATGAGATCTCTTAGACAAATGTGTGGAAAATCTGTGTATGATAGAGTGTCAAATGTAAATATAAGACTTGAATGCAGTGCGAATGAAAGTGTTATAAACAAAATATTGAAAAGATTGTTAAGATGGTGACACATGGAAATAATGAATGAAGAAAGAATGATACAAAAAGTATACGTTAACGATGTAAACGAAACTAGAAATAGAGGAAGATCGAGGAAAATGTGACACGATCAAATAAATCAAATATTGAATATCGGCCACGTGAGTAGTCGGAGAAATCAACGTGCGCGCATGACACGATGTATGAATGTTGACGAATGATGTAGAAGTCCATTCTTTCTGCCTACACCTTCGGGGAGACGGCGTGATAGTTAGTTAGTTATATCGAACTAAGACATAAGAATGACGAATGCTCCGAATTCCCTGGACAGACATGCTTACCAATACTGAAGTCCTGAGGCGAGCTAGAGTTGACAGGGAGCTGTTATCAATTATCAAGGTTCGGAAGATTTCACATCTGGGTCATATACCGTGTGGGGAAAAGTACAACCTTCTCTAACTGATATTTAAGGGGAAAATTGAGGGACGCCGAGGCCCCGGTAGCAGACAGATGTCCTGGCTGCGAAACGTGAGGGAGTGGACCGGCATCCGAAGTGTGGAGGAGCTGTTCCGAACGGCGCAAGACAGGGACAGGTTCGCCAAGATTATAGGTAACTTTGGGGGGACCAGAAGAAGAAGAAGACATAAAAAATTAATACATGGCGGAAAGATGCGTTAGTTAATTTGGAATAAGGAATTGCTATAAAATAAGGAGGAAGGAATTTCGATATTTTGTTTTAATATAATATAACTGAATAAAAATAATTTGCAGGCAACAGTGAATTGACTCAATGATAAATCCTCATCCATCCTCATCCAACTCCATTCCTCATCCAATCCTTCCATTTATCCAACTTTTACTATATTTTATCGGAAAAAACATGTTTCGCCTTGCTTGTACAATATTAAATGCATTTGATAACGTGCAAGGAATGCGTACACAAAATATGTATGATAGTTTTTATAATTTTAATATACAGTTTTACATAACTGTTTAAGAAACAATAATTAAATTCACCAGAGGAGTATATTCACTAGTCTTAAACTTCAAAACTTATTTATAATAATTTTAAAGTATTCAGTGGACATGTAAAATATACAAATAATAAATATGTATCTGAAATAAAAGGGCAACTTAGTTCCCCGTTGCACCCCTGCATTATTAAAAGATGCGGCGTTACAAAGGATTTTTGAGTGACCGAGTTGTCCATATGTCCATGTGACCAATAGTATCATATTTATACTTATAGATCATGTTAGGTTTAAATCACCCTTGACAAAAATGACCCAAGTTCAAATTATGCACATTAAAACATTCTTATTCCTCATGTTACTTTAATTTTTCGTTTCCTGGATACATATTTAATATTCAACATTCGTAATATTTAACACATCTCAATATGAATACATATCATTTTTATAATAATATTATCACTTGAAGCTATTTTTTGAATTTAAATTTCATAAACTTAATTAACATAGTAAATAAAAAAAATTATTTCATGTAAATATTATTGAAAGTTATAAACGATATTTTTTTTAAATACCATTCTTTGAATAACGATTTCTTATATATATTTTTTTCTTTTCGAGAAAATCAATAAAAATATATGTATTATTTTAATTGAGTGATAAGTTATTTTCAAGTGGTTTAATGGCCAATTATCATTAAGGCGTTTGTAAATTATTCGTCATGTTTTTTTTTCTAATTCTTTTTTGGTGATATTTGTAAATTAAACAAAATTACAGAGTGTTAATTTTGTTTAGAAAAAAATATACAAAGGAGTAGGTACCTACCTCTGTTTTGCACTTAAAACTTATAAAAGAATATGTTTGATTTATTCTGAATATGTATGCGAATTTTCAGTTATATTAGACGTTTAAACGATGAATAATATTTAAGTATGTCTGTTCATCATGTCCACTCTTGGACGTAGGCTTCCTCCATTTGCTTCCAAGTCAATCGATTCTGGGCAACACCCATCCATGTCGTACCGGCGGTCTCCTTAATGTCATCCATCCATCGAAGTTGGGGACGTCCTGGGTTTCGGGTCACAGTTTTATGCAAAGGATGCATATTTTGCATTTATCGTCAGAGCTGCAAGCGACTTGGCCTGCCCAACACTGCCACTCTTCTGATGAGGTCCGGCACTCCAACTCTGGCTCTAATAATGATGTTTCTCACCCTGACCGCTTAAATGAATCCCAACATTTCTCTTTTTATAGCGTTTCGAACAATTTTTATTTCTATTAAATACGATACACATTTGATGAGACAAAGGAATTGCATCAGGACGAAAGCAAATGGCAGGCTTCTTTTCCGGTGTTCCATGGTTAATTTTAAAATATATAAATAAAATCAAACGCCATCCTGTATTCAAAATATTTTTATTTCAACAAGTAGATATTTAAAAATCTATATACAAACACACATTACCTTTGAATGTAGGAAAAATTATGAACAAACAGTTAAAATCGAAATATTTTAATTACAGTAAAAGTTAAATAAATTTTATATAAACTCTTAATATTAGGAAATTTTCGATATTTTAGATTGGAATTTAAAGCACCATATACTTATACTGGTATTTAAATAATTAAGTACTGTGAATAAATAAAAAACTAAGTGCCTCAATTTGTGAAGACGCACAGTGAAACCATAGAATTCATTTCAAATTACAGAAGAAGATGTGACTCCAACTGTGTTAGTTGAAAGATTTTGGTAACACATATGTGTATAGAAAGAGTAGATAGGTGAAATATATAAAATGATTTACTGTAAATTCCAGAAAGATAATATATATGCCATAAGTTTATGATCAAATCATAAGAAAAACACAACTCATTTTTAGTTTAGTTAAATTTTATATAAATTAACTATTATATATTTTTGCACGAAAAGAAAATTGAAATTTGCTATTGGTTTAAAAGATTCAAATATATATAGTTAACTAAAAAAAGAATTGAATTATTACAAAATAATTTGATGAATGATTAGATTTATTTTTTGTTAAAAGTTTGATAAACAAATCCAACAGTTTGAGAGTCACTGATAATTTAGTATTGTTTTACAATGTTGTTCCATACCATCAAAGTAAAAATTTATATGTTCTTATTTACTTATGTGTAAATGTTAAAATGTTTATAATAGGTACATTTTTAATATAGATATTCTTTCGATCATACAATGTCACAAAAGTTTGTAAAGGATGCTATTATTTTTAAGATCATAAAATAGTGAAAAAGTATAAATTTATTAGGTAAAATTCTTCAAAATGTAAGAGCACCACATTTATAATGTTTCAAAGTCAAATACTATTAAATCGAATAAACCCTGAAAGGGTTCAGAGATAAGGCACTTTAGGAAGCAAGGCGAATAAGGCACACGTGATATATAATAATAAATACGCAATATTAAAAAAAAAAGCTGAAATTTATTAGAATAATTAAAACGAAAGAAAACGTCTGTTTACATGATGTTAGATTGCATTTTATGGAAATGAAGCTTAAGCTGAATCGTTTAAGCAATATTAAATTGCATTTGATAATAATTCGAAACATGTCATTCGGATAAAATATTATAACAATTTTAGAAAATATACGTTTTTGTTCGTATTAATTATTTAAAATGGAGCTTTAGTTTATTGTTTAGTGTAAACAATAATTAATTTTATTTGGAAAATCAATATTTTTAAATGCTTTTTAGCATTGACAGAATTATTCTTACGTGTTATTAATTTAATCAATCGTAGATATTATAAAATTCCTTATACGAACAATATTTTTCAATAAACAAGCAATTCGTTTCTACCGTATATATGATTATAATATTATTATATACTTCGATTGGATTACCCTTACTGAATACGTTCGACTACTAATCATTGAAAATTAGTCGAAATATCCATTTAGATGGAATCAGTTATCAAGCACATAACTTATTTTGGGTGATTTGACTTTGTTTGTTCCCGAAAAATATCCGTAAAATCAGAAACATTGTATTTTTTCTGTCATTACGTAGAACCAATCTCCCTAAGGTTATGCCCGTGTCAGAGTAATAAACATTTTAAACTATATCGCGTCTACTAGACAGCACTGAGAAAGCGTTTGTCACCATTGTGTTAAAAAAATGATAAAGCTTGTTCCTGTATGTATTTGCAATGTTTGATGAAAAAAATTCTCGCCAGATTTTATAAGTTAATATTTCGTATAAAGCACTACTAAACATTTTTTCTATGTAGTCTCTCAGGCGATGCGAGTTCGAGTCCCGCCACGGATAAAATATTTATGGTTATTGCGGAACACTGTCAGTAGAAGGAATTTTCTTTATACTGCCACAGAAATACATATTTTTTGTTATATAGTTTCTTTAAAAAAACTAATTTTTTACGGAACATAAAACAGTATAACGTTATAATTTAAGCAGATAATATGACAATGAAAAATGCAATTCAGAATAAAAAATTTTTCATACAAATTGTTTTTTTGGCATTTTATATTTTACGGAAAAATGAAAATCGGAGGTAAATAAAACTGATTTTATTAAATATGGTGCATGTCATCATAGATTTAAAAAAAAATTAATCTGGGTTTAGTACTCACAATTTAACTGGATATTCAGTAATAAATTTACAAATTCTTAAAAAATAGAATGATAAATTAGCAGATTCACAAAAAAAACTTAATTAAAATCTATAATTATTATTTGGTCAAATAATTAAAAGGCACATTTTATTGTCTTGTTTTCCTTATATTAAAGATTCACACATTAAAAAATATAATTGTTTTTCACAGTTCACGAATACTGGTGATCACACAAAGGTTACCTCCATACAAAATGTTTGTTGTGTTACCTCACTATGGTGTATAATGTTTTAAAAATATGATGTGCGTATATGCTGGTGCGTCACATCCCGGCCTAGCGTCAAAGGTGCCCAGGGGGGCGCGGAGGGGGCGGGGCGGGGGCAGCTGTGGGGGGCCCTGCAGGTACATGAAGTAGTTGTAGGGCTGCGGTCTGGGGGGTGACGGGGGCCGTGCGGGTTGCGCCCAGAACGGGAGGCCCTGGTGGCGAGGTGGAGCTTCATGATGACCGTAATACACAGGGCCAGGGTATAAAGGGCTATACATGTGAGCGTGAGTATGCGCAGGGGGCGCCCCTATAGATCCGATCTATTTCAAAATTCTAGATATTGAACTCACGGAAGGAACGTTGAATTTATCGCATACCCGTCAGAAAGTAATCTGTCCCTAATTTCCCACGCGAATATCCCAGGGTCTTTTGTTTAAGCTCCTTTATATACCCCACAACTTTAGGGGTTGTCACCCTGGGCTTAGAGCCGCCGATGAGCTCCGGGGGAGGATGCTGCCGGTCTCGTGGTAGCGCGCCAGGATCTTGGAGACGCAGCCGTGGAGACGCGCAGCTGGCGAGAGATGTCGCACGGCCGGATGCCCAGCTGAGCAAGCTCCACGATGCGCAGGCGCATCTGCTGGGGAGGGGCCGCCCGTTGACGAACACCCCGCCCAGCTGGTTCACCTCGCCTGCTGGACCTGCCCCTCTGAAAAAATGGTTTTCTATTAATTCAGGTTTCTTAAGTAGCTATGCCGATTAACATACATGTACTATGATACACATCGATGTAACCTTTTTTTATAGAATTTGTTTTTTTGTATACAAATACTGGATTTTTACCCATTGCGGGTTTATCATTTTTTAAGGATTAATTGTATCTCAATAGAGACGAAGATGTAAATTATTTGGAAACAGAATATGGTAGTCGAGGCGTTTACAGGACTTATGACCCCACACGTGTTAGTTGGGTTAAGCGATCATGTTTAACAACATTCACCATTCCGCCCTTCTTACGTCACAACGTCTGACAAATTTTTGGAACTTATATACATATATGTCAATATTTTTATGACTATATTCTGTTTCCAAATAATATACATCTTCGTCTCTATTGAGATACAATTATTCCTTAAAAAAAAAATTGTTTAATTGTTTCCTAAACAATGATGTCAATATCCATATTAAATAATGACTTCGAATGAAAACGTCTGTCTTGTTAAAGATCAAGGCGAAACATACCATTCCTATAAAACTTCGAGAAATCGTTCATTTAAAATTATTCTATTTATACATGTTTTTGTACATGATTCCTCGAAAAGCCACACCTAAGTACCCAAAATTTTCTTTTAATTATTTTATCTTGAACAATGATGTAAAACTCCATGTTAAAAATACAATAAAAACGTCAGATTTTTAAGTTTTATTATAATTTATTAGAAATATGTGTTATGCCTGTCCAAGATATTTTAAAATGTGATATGTGTACAGTTGATAATGCTTTTAGACAGGCGAAACATGACATTCAAATAAATTGTAATCAGACTTCTAAAAAACAGACGTTTTCATTCGTAATAATTACAAGGAGCTCCTATTTAGCTCACGAGCCGCAGTTTGCCTACCACTGCACAGAGCATCACCGGATATTTATATGTTATACCCATTTAGTTGAAATAAGGAAAAATTTTCAACTTTTCCCTGCATCCACCTCCTACTTTCCAGGAAATTTGAAATGAGAAAATTATGAAAAAATATATTTTAATAATATATGTGAGGTGGTTTTTTAAAATATCACACACGTGTTTGTGCCGGTCACAGAAAAACATTAAACGTTTACCAAGAATTTCTTCTAAAACCATTAAAATATTATTTCAAAGCGAACTCGCGACTATTTTTATCAGGCCGCCGCTGCATAGCGTCAAATTAAGAGTTTTGGAAATATCAAAGGACACTTTGGGGGCACGCTGTACAGGGCGGGGGTGGGTTTTTCAAATGTTGTTTGGTTTTATTTCATTTCTTCAAACGACACACTTACAGGGAAAAAATCGAAAATTAAAAAATATATTCGTGGTAAAGCACCGAAAAATACTAATGTTGTTATTTGATATTTTGGTAGAGTTTCTTTGTAAATACGAAAACAAAACCTAATTGGAATAAACAAGGAAGAACATTTTATTATTGGCATCCAAAAAAACAGAAAGATTGTTACACTTTGCTGCAAACCAATCCACTGGATTGAAACTAGAGAATCGAAGCGAGTAAAGCACTTTGGTTTGAAATATTTTATTTTTTTACTGATAAAACTGGGACTTGGACTTGGATCTTCTGGCTTACAGGAGGTTTAACTCTAATGGCTATTCCTCATTCGTCTGTAGGTAACATTGTTGGAGTGTGATTTGGTAGTTGTTTTATAATAGGGCTAAATGTATGGCCCGGAGTGTCCCTCCGAAAGAGGGCGAGGGGGGGATTGAAGATTAATGATAAAGTCTTACATTATTGTCAAGGAATGGAAGACCAGTTAAGGTTGGGATTGTATTTATAAAAAAGTCTGTACCTGAGGTGAGATAAGAGGAGCAGTGCCTGGATGGAGTTGTGGTAGGAGATAACATCTTGCGTGACCATTTTGTTTGGCGGAGTACGTAGTGGCCTATCGGGGAGGAATTTTTTTCCCCGCATTGATTTCGGGAGGGGTAAAGGACTGAATGATAAATATTTTGAAAAAATACAGTAATGATTTTAGTTCAAAAGCTGTTAAATTTATATAGCAATATTTATTTATATATCGGCCGAATATACAAATATTCCTTAAGATATCATCTATTTCTTTTTCGTTGTTCTTTCTCCTTTCGAAGGTTTTACAACATCAGGGCTACTTTTACTTTAGATGCAGCAGCCCTTAACGCGGATGTTGTGCTGATACTAAACCATTATTGAAGGTTTTAGCCAGGATTTTCTTATTATTATGAGACAGATATTGGTGACGAAAATAATTTTGATAGGCCATAAAATCATGTGCCATTTTTTTTCTTTATTTTCTGAGAATGGGGCATAAAAGTGAAAAGAAATTAAATTGGATTAAATATGGCCTGGAGAACCTATTGTCTTTTTTGGAATGTTGCATTCCCAGTTAAAGTCCCCTCGTGGACAAAAAGACGGGGCTAGAGATTGTATGAGCGAAGCTGACGAAAGGGCGCTATAACAGCTTGGGTAAGCCGGGTAACCCTCTATGTCTTTATTTAACTATTCATTTGTATATATATTGACAATCACTGTTCCCTACGTGCAGCAGATGCCGTCATCGCGAACCCCAAAAAGATTGCTGAGTGGCACCCAGGTGGTAGAAGACCAATTGGACGACCAAGGCTGTGATGGGAGGATGAAGTTGGGAGAGATGGGGCGAAAATTGTTACGAGTGTCATATTGGAGGGTCGAAGAGGAGGACAGGAGGAGTTGGAGGCGAAAATACTAGAGGCTAAGGCTCGATATGGGCTGTAGGCCCATCGAAGAAGAAAGAAGAAGTATGTTCCTACAATAAATACATATTTCACAGTTATTATCTTAGCTTTAACTCAAGGACGTAGTGTGGAAACGCTGGTGGTGTTTTTATTACTCGTTTCATTATATCGAGCTTAATTATAATAAACACAATTTGAATCAAGCTGATTATAGAAAAATAAAAACGTGATTTAAAAAACAGTCCTCGGGAACAGGCGGCACTACAAAAACAGCCATCCATCTCGCGACTGTCAGAAATTAATTCTGAAGCAGAGAACTCTACACCCGAAGAATGTTGTCACCGAAACTTCGTGTTTGCTACTTTTTTCGGGGAGTCTTTAATATAATATGTATAAGATGAGTGTGAAGATTGCCTCGTATTAAGTCGCGTGAATATCATTTCTCACATACATTTGCTTTATAAAATAAACAAAATAAATTCACTTATTAAATTATGCACAGACGTCAAATAATTCAGTATAATTTTAAAATTAGATTATAAGAAATAAGCTTTTCTTGTTAAATAAATAAATAAAAATCGGATGGTGGTCTAGGAGGACAGAATGCTTGGGTCCTGATCCAGGGAACGTCGTTTCAAGGCTGTACACGGCCAGTTTCTGCTCATACTGAAGGTTGTAAATAATTACTAATACCATTGATTAAAATCTTTGGTTGTAAAAAATATATATGCCTATATAAGTTACGAATATCCACGCACTGTGTTAAAAGTAATACTTCTACTAATTCTTAGATACATTTTATGTTTCCTATACCTATGTATTCTCATATTTATGTAATTAGAAAATTTAAAAACGCCCTAGTTATTTAGACCACATTGACTAAAGGATCTTTTTTTGTTCCCAATTATATTTTAACCTTTTATCGAAATTATGAAAACAGGATATAAAGATGTTTAACTGTTTAAATAAAATACAATCCGAATAATATCTAGAATAATAAGGGAACATTTCGTTTTGTATTAAAATACACAAATAGTGAAAGGTATCAAAGTTAGGAGAAACAAGTCACTCTAAAATCAGAAACACCAGAATACTTTACCTTTACTTAATATTAACTCTCAATAAGGAGTTTTTATATTAGTGATCAAGTAATAATAATTATTAAGCTCCAAATATTCAGCAGCAGCGAAGCGTACTGCTGTACGGATGTGAGACTTGGAAATCTACCGCGGACGTTATTGAAAACTCCAGGTGTTTATAAATTGGTGCCTTCTGCTCAATATTCAAGTTCTCTGGTCCATGGGAGACGAAAAGTCAATTAGATAACAAGTCGATAGACGCAAATGGCTGTGGATCGGTCACACTCTGAGACGGAACCATGCCTGCATCGCTCAGGGCGCACTAGGACTGGTCCCCCTATGGGGGAAAGAGAAAGCGAGGCAGACCTAGAGAGTATTCCTGGAGAAGAGCCCTGCAGGACGAGGTTAAAGCAGCAGGCCTCACTTGAGATGATGTTAGGCATCAGGCATGCGATAGAGTCGGGTGGAGAAGGTTGCTTGAAGCCCTCATGCACCACGTAGGTGTGACAGGACAAAAAGAAGAGAAGAATAATGATATTAATTATAAATATAGCATGAAGGGTTAGAAAAAGAATATATTGTTTGCTTGTGTGACATTTGAGTTACTCTTACTATAAAATGTATTCTTCCCGACTGATAGGTCCCACTAGGATAAACGACAACAAAGCAAGGTGACTGAGGTGGCTCTGCGGTTAGGCGGGCTGAAGTGGCTGTGGGCTGGCCATATCTGTCGGAGAACAGACAGCCGATGGGGAAGACGGTTCTGGAGTGAGACCGCGTACAGGATTCCGTAGAGTTGACGTCCCCTGCTCGCTGGACCGACGATCTGAAGAGGATTGCTGGACATGGATGGATGGGAGCGGCAATGGATAGGGGGCGGTGGCGTGCTTTGGGAGAGGCCTACGTTCAGCAGTGGATGGCAGACGGCTGATGATGATGATGATGACTAGGATAAACTCTAGTCCCCTGATAATCAATTTTCGGTCTCCTAGTGCCACTGATCGCCAAACTCACTACTCAAAAGTGTCAAATATCAGCAGGATCTAATACGAATCCATTAATATTCGTCTTTAAAAAATACAAACAACAGACACTTATTTGAGTAATCTTACTCTTACTATAAAATAAGTCTCCCGATTGATAGGTCAGGAGACACGAGCGGTGACACCCGCCAGTTTTCTCCGCCGTATAAATAAACGAAGCACCTAATTTATGTGGACACAGAGGTATTTTAGGACGCTATAAAGAGTCGCCAGCTGATCGAGTGGCTAATTCAAACACAAGTAAAACTCACTTCATTTCATTCTTATTTATCGTCCGTCAAGTCTTGTCATTTATTTTCCCATTAACTGACGAATTTGAGAGATCGGAATAAATAGTAATCACATAAGAGTTTGATTTTGAATCAACTCAAGATGGAAATTTTTAATTATTTGAAAACTTAAATTATTTGAAAACTGCACGTGTTTATAAATAGGTGCCTTCGCTCAATATTTAAGATCTATTGGCCCATACAGTGTCAAATGACGTTCTCTGTACCATGGCAGACGAAAGGCCAATTAGAGAACAAGTCGCTAGACGCAAATGGCAGTGGATCGGTCACACTCTGAGACAGGAACCCAGCCTGCATCGCTCAGGACGCACTAGACTGGTCCCTATGGGGGAAAGAGGAAGCGAGGTAGACTAGAGCCACCTGGAGAAGAACCCTGCAGGACAAGGTTAAAGAATATGTATTTATACAAAGATTAAGTACTCACTTGCCAACGTCAGGTATTAGGTTTAGGTTTGCAGTAAAGTCAACATATTATGCTGGTTCTTGGAATGCCACCACACATTTTTGCATATAACAGGTTATTTTGTCCCAATTATTTTTTACAATATTTAAGGTATTGATGACATGTGAAAGGTAGTTTGTATATCGCCATTTTCATTGTCATGTAAATTCTACCAGAACAAAAGACAGCGTGAGGCGGTAAATAATGTAATATACGAGAAAAACAAAATCGCAAAAGCAGCTGAACACCATATCAAAAACTGATTTCATGAGGTTTTATGCACTTTATCGGGGGGGGGGGGCGGATTATTTTTAAAATTGAAATAATTAATAAATGATGAAAATGATTTAAATAAAAATATACGATAGTTTCTTTTTTTATCGAAACTTGTACATATATATTTAATTCAAGTAGGTTTATAGGAAGTATTCATTGAGCAGCTATCTCCATAGCTAGAAAAATCATTAATTATATGAAAAAAATATACAAAAATAATATATTGTTCAATGTCAAAAAGGTATTTAAATATTTAAAAAAAATACATGAATATTCAGTATTTTTCATTATATGGTAAATATTGATAACTGTTTTGACACATTTTTAATTATTTATGGCATTGACACTGCGGAATTCTATAATAACTTTTTTTAAATTCGAAATAAAAAAACAGTGATGTTATTCATATGAAAACATATTAATATATTTTAACACAAATAAGATCTATAAAGATTCGTTATACATAATAATTAGCAGTCAATTTAGGATATTCCAAGATGCTTTAATTGTGGGGAAAATTCATTTTAGATGCGAGATGAATAAATCATTTTTGTGTATCTTTGCGTTTCGATATTTTATAATATTTTGTTCCATACCATTAAAATTCAAAGAAAATTTATAAAACCACATGACAAACTATCTGACAGGCCGTTTTCATAAATTATTCCCGGGCACGGGGACATTTTGTTTAAAATATTAAATTATTTGGACAGATCTGACATAACACAACAGGTGATTACCATTAACCTACTTCAGATTTACCTCCTACAAATTGAGTCTACAATATCTTACTAGCCCTCAAATATGAATGCAAAATGCATGATTAATTGAAAAGAGAGCTATCGTTGATACCACCCACAATCAGAGTGACTAAATTTGTGAAAAACTATCTTCTTCGATGGCCCCACAGCCAATATCTAGCATTAGCCTCCAGTGAAAAGCTATATTTGATCAAAATATGGATTTAACCCCTATAATGCGGCTGACTGCATTTGCAGTCTCTAACTGCGGCCAACTACATTTGCAGCTCATATTTAAATATATCTAATAAACATTTAAATTTTAGTCCCTCACAACTACATTATACGTGATGTTGATTAACTGAGCCTATTTTTCTGAGCTGCAATTGTAGTTGGCTGCAGTTAGAGTTTTTTTTTACTTCAAATATAGGTAGCGGTACAATGGGGGTTAAATAACTTATTTTATAAGCCGATACAACACGCCCAACGCTCATGCTAATTAATTCAATCACTGCATATTTTTAATATAAATTTATAAATATTAAAGCAATATAGTGTAAATAAGATTACAAATATATTACTGAAATCTCTTGATTAAAATGGTGTTTTTTTATAACTAATTCCACATTTGTCTTTATTTTGACAACGACCAGTTTTACCAGTTTGGCTAGCATCGACAGACTAAACTGTTGTTTTAGTATGAAAGAAAACTTATGTTATGTTTAAATCAAAAAATTTAAAACAAAACTTGAATCGGAAATAAAAATTGTGCAGTCTGTCGATGCCATATTCTCGTATATAAATGTATAGACAAAAGTGAAAGCAGTTATTAAAAACATCATTTTATTTTAACTTTATTTCAAACACTTTCAATAACTACAATTATAATGTCTGGGTATCTGCGGATTTCAATCACACCGTTTTTTTTTTCAAATTAATATTTATATTCAACATATTGGTATAGCTACTCAAGACATTTGATCATTTTAAATTTTGTTTCGGGTATGTCAGATTACATTCAATCTTTTGTACTTCTGAAAACTCCTGGAACTAATAAAAAAAAATACCTGTAATTTTTTATTGAAATCCATGCAGTGAGTGAGTTTTGAGTCTGTAGGTCACACGCATATGAAAATTGACTCTTGATTGATGAAATATGTAAATCGATTAAATGAATCGGGCTGTGTCTAGGCTTGAATCTAAGTCACCTGAATCAGGAGCCAAGCGTCCTGTTCCCCAGAACACAATCCCATTATATTGTTATTTTATAATTTGATTTTAGTTCCAATATAATGTTTTTTTTTGTATACAATAGGTTGCTTGAACCCGATTACTGTATACAATTTATTTAAGCTATTATTTTGATTCTCATGACATGAGATAGGTAGCCAATCTATCGCCATTTTATTGTCACGTGAATTCTACACCAGACCAAAGACAGTCTGATAATCACACTGCCATCGCCGGGAATCGAGCTCGGGACCTTCTGTATGAATGTCAGAGCTCTTACCACTCTGCCACGAAGGTCCACACTATGTTTGTGTAAAATATATAAAACATAATATCCAAGAGTTTCTCATCTCCAGGAGTTCGGTTTATCTTATATTTATAAAACGATGACTAAGGCATCGCGTTCAATTGTTTTTTATTATAAAACAAGATAGCAATGAGTTTAAATAAAGGAGTAAATTGATTCAATGATAAATAATACGTTAAGCAAACTCAAAGCGATATGATTCAAAATAAATTAAAATTACGTATGCAACTGGTTCTCTGCTAAAACATCTTGGCGTTATTATAATTTTAAATCGTATGCTACGAAAATTCAAAGGAAATTAGTGATTTTCATCATTCGCACTTAATAAATCTGAAAAATAAATTTTCCTCGCTCGGATAAACGTGTATAACAGATGAGACAAGGGAGATTTAGTAAATTGTGAACAAGACGCGATGGTCTCCTGTGAAATGTGACCACATAAATATCGCCGCCGGATTGAGAAGGTTAGAAGGACATCATTTGTGTCGTCTTGATTAAGTATGTTTACTTCAAAGGTTACCAAGACACAATGTAGACACAGACTGACATCAGAATACACGCCTTATGCAAGAAAAATTGTTTTTCAAATTAGGTTGTATGTAAAAAAAAATATGAATGATAAATAAAATGCTTGTTTTATAATAATTAAAAAAAAAAAAACAATATTTAAAACACATAAAAAAAAACTTAAAGAAAACACGTTTTTTCTCAGTATTAAATATTTATTACTTATGGCGTTTAGAATAAATTTTCCAGCAGAAATAAATATTTTTTCATATTGTAAATGTACGTCACATAAGGCTGTTTTGCGAATTTTAGTTTTACGAAGCTCATTAATATCTTTCTTTCAGATTACAAAAATTAAAAAACTTAAATAGTCAACTTATCGGGTGTACCAAATGATCAACAATTACACTTACAAAATATGCATATTATGTGGAACAGTCCATTGTTTTGGCCGAAACACTATGATGCTTTAACATTATTACTGTTAAAATTTAAAACACTGTTATATACCTATCACAATTTCTTTCTTTACTGAGTGTCGCGACAGCTGTTCCGCCAACAAGTTTATTTTAACACCTGATGATGCCAACATCGGTTGGCGAAACAGCTGTCGCGACACTTAGTAAATAAAAAGAAATTGTGATATATAACAGTGTTTTTTAAATTTTAACAGTAACATTTATATTATATTATATGGTTTCGTTACAACCACTATCACCCTTGAATTTTATGGATAAAAAAGTCATATGAAGTATTTCAGGATAGAACAGTACGGCTATCCAACGTCACTTCATTCATCTACAGCAATTACTAGAAGGTTAGTTAGTTAAAGGGATAAATAATCATTAATTCTGAAACAATAAATCGTCCATGTCAACATGAGCAACATCGAAAAAAACATTATGTGTTATTATAATTTTACATTATGTGCTAAATTAAAAAAAAACGGTTGATACGTGGAACATAAATTAAATAGACAATATGTGCTTAAAAATAACATTTTGTGTTAAATTATTTTTACTTTGTTATTTTATTTTATATCATTGTATTTTATATTATTTGTTTTAGATTTATTTTGTGGGTGTTGGACGATCGAAGTGTGCGCGGGAGATGCCTATTGGTGGCGATGAGGTTCGCAACCCATCACACCGCGTCTCCCGCGGGGCGAAAAGAGAAGGATGGAGTGCCGCATCAGTAAAAGTGTGCCAGTCCATTCTTTCTGCCTACCCTTTCGGGGAGACGGCGTGATGGTTGTTAGTTAGTTATAAATGGGTAGAGAATCGCTAAAATTTCGAGAAATCTCATAAATTTAATAATACTCATTCAGCGGGCCACTTCAACATACCCATCATTGTGTACTACACTTGTCGCGAGTTGAATTAACTCACTAAGTTCCTTTTTACATCCGCCGACCGCTGGTTCCAAGGCGGCTGTCATGTCCAAGAGACGGGAGCTATTTGTCCGACGATTTTGTTTCACGCCGCGGTACAAATTAGCGGAATGTTCGGAAAAACGGTACGCCAATTTGCAGATTCCTTTGTTTTCCCGCCGAAAACGGGACGTTTGTCAAACGAATGGTTGGCAAGAAATATCTAGTGGCACATCAACTGAGGCTTACAAATTGATGTCACCTAATGTTGACTTCATTAATTTGTATCTAAAAATATATTTTTTAATCGTAAAGGTAAAATTCCAAACACATTACAATTTATAACGTATTTTCATAATATCTAAAAAAAATTTAAGCCTAATATTTTTCAGGCAAGAGCTAAAAATAATAATATTATAAATTCCCTTTTTCAGTAATAACACCCGAATCTAAGAATTTGTCAAAGATTTTAACATTATTAAGATAATCCAATGATTTTACTGAAATCTCTTGATGAAAGTTCATCACAAGACCTGAACCTCTGTAAGCCAGAAAAGGTTTTGATTCATACGCAAACCGGGCTTCTGGGCTTCTATGGGAGTACCGCCACTGCGTGACTGGTCTGTCGATGCCAGCTAGCCGTCGAAATAAATACAATAAATGGAAGTATTTACTAAAAAAACATCGTTCTACCTATATCATTATGATTGTTAACATTTGATGCATATCTCTTATAGAACTCTTAGAATTTAACTCGGTTTTTATTATAAAATAAATATTTCACTAGTATAAATTTGATCAAAAGAATATGAATTTGTAAAATAACTCCATCGACTTTTATACGTAACTTTTTTTAATTATTGAAGTGTTCACCTAAGTTATTTAATAAAACCTGTGGTTCGTGAAATGAATATACATAATTACGAAATAATTGGGTAACGAATTTTCAATGTTTTGATCAACCGAAAAATGCTTCAAATGAAAACTTCCTAATACAAATTATAGTAAATTATAACTAACAAAATAACCATCACACCATTTCGGCAGAGGGGTGAGGACAGAGGATGGAGCGCTACACTGCTCTTTCCGAATAAACCTATCGAGCTTCCTTTATATTCATACACCGTAACATGCACGCTAGTCAATTTTTTCGATTTCAAATGTGGCCGCCTTTTGGTCATGCCATGTTTTCCTTGGCCATCTTCAGCTATTTTTTCCATTCACACTACTAATATACAACTTTATTATCATTATTTTCATATGTCCAAACTATAACATTTTTTAAATATGTATTTTTTTATATACGCTTTACTACAGCATATCTATTTGTCGTCTTGCAAGAAATATCAGTCCCCCCTAAAACAGTTAAAATTTTAATAACTCCTCACACAGAATAAAACAAATGAATAGATGTTCTTCCTTTGAAAAAAAAAAGGAAAAAATAAGAATATTAATGAAGTGCAGGCCAGGACGGCGGCCCGGATCACAAGACAACCAGTGTTAAGTTTCCTAAAGGGAAAGAAATAGAAGAAGAATAAAAAAAGCTCCCCGCGAGACGAACACCGGAGTGACATTATTGCTCTGTTCGCTTTAATAGCCAGCTTTTTGTAGCATGGGTGCCAAAATTAATACAAGTCCACGAATGTGACATATTGTTTGAGTTTGTTTGACGAAATTACAAATATTATTTGAGCTTTAAATAAAACAGTTTAACTAACCATCACCTTTCTTGAATAATGGTCGAGGTATTAGTTTTGTAAAACTCCATTATTAATTTATAATAGTAAACACGGTTGTTTAGTGGTTTTACTGGGATTTAATTTATATAAATTAGATAAATTGTGACAAATTTGTTTCGCCTTGCGAGGGCATTCTTAAAACTGACTTTGTTCAATTCAGTTTGAGTTATCCTTCACAATGAGTTCTAGTTCCAACCCTTATCTATAGAAGCGAATCACGGAACTGGCAAATGAAGGATGAGAGCAGAATAATTGCGATAGAAAACCGGCATGTGTGGTTGAATGATATACGTCAGAATTTCATATTCTGATAAAAGGAAGGAATGTGAGGAAGAACGGAAGAAAGTATTATGAAAGGATCACTGCGTTGGTTCGGATATATGGAGCGCACGGATTAAGAAAGAATGGTAAAGAAAGTATACGATTTAAATGGAGCACGGAGTTGAGAAAGACCGAGAAAAACATGGTATGACCAAATCAATAATATTTTAAAGGTCGGTCATGTTATAAATCGTACGAATCAATGTGCGTGTATGCCTCGTTACATGAATGTAGAGGAAGCTTAAGAGGTATGTCAAATCAAATCAAATCAAATCTGATCAAATCGGTTTATTTTCTCAAAAAATATTTCAAACAACAATTATGGTTTGGTTATTAAGTTATTGAGAACAGGTAAAAAATAAAAATTATTATATATTATATAATACCAGGAACGCATGAGAGATGGTTCGACAAAAGGAATACAAGATACTCCCTAAAGTCAAGAGAATTCGTCTGCTGAACGTACTTTCACGAATATAAAAGATGTCGAGCCCACTCCAGCATAACGGAATATTTTGCCTCGTGAGGATTCCATATCACAGAACCACCTTCCAGTCTGCTCCGAACCATATATTTCACAAAACAATAATAAATTTATATCAGAAATTTAAGACATATTAAAATATTAAATACTAATAATGTCGGCCATGTGAGGAGTCAGAGAAATCGACGCGCGTGCATGACACGATGTATGAATGTTGAGGAAGCGAGAGAAATATGTCAGGAAAGAAAGGTGTGGCAGTCCATTCTTTCTGCCTACCCCTTCGGGGAGACGGCGTGAGGGTTAGTTAGTTAGTTAGTTAGTTAAATAGAACTTTTTGTTGTGACGATACTAATAATTATGGATCAAGAATTATGTTATTTTATTTTATCTATTAGAATTATGATAAATGTTAGGTTATTTAGATTTTATTAGTTTTGAGTACAATGTTATGGCATTATTTATTAGTTGCTAGAACAAAGTTTGCATTTACGGATTTATGTCTTGTTTTACAACCACTATGTATCCAAACCAGCCAACCCCGGCTTTTGTGGATAATTACCCGAAATACGACTTTTATTTCCCGCTTTATTTCAGAGAACCGCCGAAATGGTCCCCTATCCAAGGGGGCGGGGCTGGCTTTCGCCTTTCGCTTTGCCGCCGGGTCACATAGTTGACATAGAAAATGACACCGCCAATAGACGGGGAACTACACCATAGAAGCCGACACCGCAGACGTGCCCCGAAATATTTCACAAAAAAATAGGGATCACAACTACCAGCAAACACGTCTTAAATTATTTGAACATGGAATGTGAATCCTGTAATACTCGTTTAGGTAGGCACCATGGGATTATTTTGTGTTTATGTTAATCTTCATGATATGATAAAGTACATTTTCTTAATATGATGAATTGTTATTTATTTGAGATTATGGTAAACTTTTTCTATTCAAGATTCCTTAATCAGGACATTTTACTTTATTCAATTGGGAATGTATGTTTTATATATAATATATGTTTCTGATACTGGTAGCTATATTCTCAATGTAAAATATTTTTTTATATACAACTTGAATATCGTAATCTACACCATATTTATTTATCTAATGTAAATACAAACCTTTTATAATTACAACAATGTTTAAATAATAATTAAATAAAACGACGTTTTTTTATAGCTACTTCCACATTTGTCTTTATTTCGATAGCTACCGGTTTCGCCAGGCTCGCTGGCATCGATAGTCTCTCGAGAGAGCCGCGGGCCGACACTGTACCTACGAACCAAGGGTCTTCTAGTAAAATCTGAGATGAAGGTCTTAAGATCCTTTACTGGAAAAACTCTCCGAGTTCGTGTCCGTAACGCCGACATAAGAAAAACTTGCGAAATAGAGGATATCGTTCGGTGGAGCAGATCCATAAGAATATACTGTAGGAACAGACTCGCATATACAGCCGCTTACGAAATTTCCCTGGACTGGAAAAACTGGAAGACCGCCTAAGAGATGGATGGATCTTATCGATCATTCTTCAATTTCGACAGCTGACAATGATAACGTTCCCAAAAACTCCACAAACCTTCTTGATGTTTATCTTGACGCAAATCTGTCCCTAAAATCCCAAATTATAAACACGGTAAGCGCTAGTTCTTCCACCTAAGACGATTAAAATCCGTCAAAAAGAGTATTCCCCATGACACTTTCAAAACTCTTGTTAATTCCTTCGTTGTGTCACGACTTGACTATTGTATTTATTAATTTATGCAATCATTCCAAAACAACAAGTTAACAAACTTCAATCTGCGTTCATTGCAGCAGCAAGACTCATTAAAGGCATTTCAAAAAGTCCCATTTTACACAACATCTCAAAGAACTTCACTGGCTTAAATGTCCAGAAACAATCCAATATAAACTCTGCTGGATAGTCTTCAAAGCGCTACATGGAATGGCTCCAAATTATATATCCGAACTCTGTATAACAGACAGCCTTAATACAGGGAAATCCACACTTCGCTCGGCGAACTCCTCGGCAATAGGAAGATTAGTTGAACCAAAGCGTTGCCCTAGTACAAATTACCGAGCGTTTGCGGTAGCCGGTCCATCAGCTTGGAACAATCTTCCTTCACACCTCAGATGCATAAATGATCCGACATATTTCAGATCTAAGCTGAAAACTCATATTTTTCATATGAGCTGGCAAAAAAAGGATGAAAGCAGGATGAACGCTGTAGAAATGAGATCGCTAAGAAGAATGTGCGGGAAAACGTTGTATGATAGAATACCGAACGATGAAATAAAAAAGAAATTTAAGGCAGATGACTTCATCATGGATAAAATTAAAAATGAATCCCTGAGATGGTTTGGATATATGGAACGAATGGATGAGATTAGAATGGTTAAAAAGTTGTACACAAGCAGCGTGAGTGGAAAACGAAGCCGAAAACATGACATAACCAAATTAATCAATTTCTAAAAGGCGGTCACATTCGAAGTCGGAATAATCGACGTGCGTGCATGGTACGATGTATGAATGTAGAGGAATCCCGAGAGGTATTATGGCGATCCATCCTCTCTGCGTGATGTTTAGTTAGTTAGTTAGTTTTTAAAACTGTCATATTTTGTTCTATTATATTTTCTAATCGATCGCGAATATCAATCAGATGCAGCGTTCACATTTAGATTTAAAACACGTCTTAATTGCGCCCTTGAGGTGATTACATCACAAAAACGGCGCTTGAAAAGTAAGCATATTATTATTATTATGGAGGGACAGCTAGGCCTCATCATCCCAGGAAACATGATTTCAGTACTACAGATCGTCAGATTTATTAAAAGAAGAAAACTTTTATCTGATTTTTTCAGGTAGCAATCTTCAACAATATCGCATATCGGTGACTTCTTAAATAAATCCTCTCGTCTGGTCTGCTGTAACAATGAGGTCTGCAGAGACAGCGCGCCGGAGCAGCCATTAGTCACCCGGGCGGGCTTTGAGCGGAGCCGGAGCGTGTCGCCGCATGCGCCGCCGGCCGTTCCGCTCGCGTGAACGGGAAAAGCGCGCGCGTTCTGTCTCCGACCCGAGCTTTCCCGCCGCCGACGGGCGTCGGACGGACCCTATTCAGTACGAGTTAAGTGATAATGCGTATCTCATGGTGATAGTATCGTCCACCTTTTTTATGTTCAATCAATTTATCGTCACCTGAGAGTAAGAAGGTTCCAACTCTCAAAAGTAAAAAGCTGAGAAAAATGAAGTCAAAGTTTTGTTGGTTTCGGGTGTGTATCTTGGAATAAAAGGGTTTTATTCCAATTTCCAGAGATTCCTTTACCGAGAAACGTGTACAATAATAAAGTTCTATGTTGAAATGAATCCTTCTTTAGTGAATCGTGTGTTTTGAATGATCATATGGAACTTGATTCTTTTCACAACATCAAAATCACGATACTATTACATGTTTTTTTTAATTGTACGTATAAATAAGGTTAGTAAGAACCCTTTTCACGAAAAAAAGCCAAATGTGAAATTTTGTTAGTTGAAACCCTCTTACTCTCAGGTGACGTTATTGTAAAGTTGTCAATCAATTTATTGAAAGTGTTCGTGAGACCTTGGATTAATGCATTTGCCGAGGCCGACACTTAGCCGGCCACCACGTGTATAAGGATGCTGGGGCTGCTGCTCCTGGTTAGAGGGGTTTCTACGGTTGTCTACCCCACCGGAATTCACCTGAATTTGTGCTGTTTCTTGCCCTCTGAGGGTGCGCTGTTTTCCAGCTGGGAGGAGGAGGTTGCTCCTCTGTTGCGGGCCTCGTTCCTCTCCCTCTTGGCCATTATAATAATTTGTGCAGTGGTTTTTATTTAATATTATGAAATGCTTCCTAAGCCTCGTCATTTGTCCTACATGCCAAAAACTGTACTCCACATTTTTTCCCATCCCGCATTTGTCTCCTCTGCCTCTCCTGTTCTTCAAAATAAAAACATCAAACAATTCACGACATTTGATAATGCCTTAGAAGGGAAAAACATGTCATTCCCATAAAATATAATAAAACTTCTAGAAAACTGACGTTTTCATTCATATTAATTATTTAATATGGAGTTTTACATCATTGTTCAAGAAACAATAATATTGACGATCGCCCCTAGACGCTCGATAATATTGACAATATTCCCTCCAATTTTAAATATTGATGACACGAGATCAGAAAATCTGGATTTCGTCAATATCGCTTCGATATCAACCGTCAATATTATTTTTTTCATGATCAATATGAACTGAATATAGCTGCTGAACGCGGTATCCTCGGTAATCGACGTGTTACATATTAGTGAAAGTATGTTCAGAAGATAAATATTCTTGACTTTAGATAGTATTTTGTCTTCCTAATATCGAATCATCTCTCATGCGCTCCTAGTATTATTAAATTTATATATATTATATTTTACCTGTATTCAACAGATGTCTTAAACTTTAATATTGTTTGTGATGTCTGTTGAGTTAATAAACTGATTTGATTTGATTTGAATATTAATGTCAATATCTTACTAATTGTCAATATTATTGATCGTGTTAGGGACGCTGAAGATAATTCATTTCTGCTTATATATTCTAAATATAACCTTCTTTTTATTATATATTCATCATAATTTCGTATTTCAGTTGTGTCTAATTGAAAATGATTTCAAAGAACGTTGTCTTCTTACTAAATCTCTTCGGTCCCGCTCTACTGCCAAATTCGAATGTCTCTTCTAATATGGTTCGTGGGGACATTTTGTTTATTTTCTTATGTCTTCGATAATTAAACGGGAAATGTTTTATCTAAAGACGTTAATCTGTTGGTGGGAACGTTGTTGTTTGCAGGGTATGTTAAATTATACAAATTAATATTAAATATATTAATATTTGTTTAAAAAATACTGATACCAAACTTATAATATTAACTATCGTAATATGTAATCACTTAATACATCTAGAAAAAAAAGTGATTTTCTAAAAATGAGTTAAATTGAGAAAAAAAAAATTACTATATATAATGAATTGAGTATTTTTTTGTTTAATGATAATGGATTTTAATCATTATTATCAGAGTTTATTAGACTTTACCACGATTTCTAATGGGAATAGAAAATAGCTTATTATCATGAAGAAGGAATCGGGTCATGTCCAGGCTTGAACTCAAGTCACCTGGTTCAGGAGCCAATAATTTCGCCTTTACACCACCACCTAGTGAATTATTTTTTAAGTAGGTACGTAGAATTTGATACGTCTTTATTTTTTGAAGAACCATATAAAACAATTAATACATATGAAACGGTCTGTTTTCTAGAGGTTTTATTATATTTTATGAGTATAAGATGTACTGCCTATTGATTGAACCATAGAAGGCATTATCAAATGTTTGAAAATACCTTAGACAGATGAAACATGTCATTCACATAAGAAAATAATAAAACTTCTAGAAAACGGACATTTTCATACGTATTAATTATTCAATATAGAGTTTTATATCATTATAAAAGAAAGAATAAATACCATTTGGTAAATGGTATAACGGTTTTCATTTAATATTTTTTTTAAATATGTATTTTATGAGCATTACACCTGAACTTTGGAGAATTTTTGGATTTTATTCGTTAGTTTTATTTTGTTACTTAAGTTTATGTTATTGAATTTGAAATAAATTAAAAATGCCTTCCGTTATAAAAAGCATTGAATAATGTTAAAAGTGATATGAATATATAAAATACAGTTATTACATTTTTTTCTTAGGTAGACAGAAAATATGTTTTTTCAAATTATTATGTAATTTATAATACAAAAAATTATAAAAATTAAATATTTATGCTTTGATCGATTTTTTTATTTTACAGAGACCGGTGACCATCACTTATATATGAACTGATGTTCATATGATGATTTAATATGATTATTAAATAATCCCGTAAAAAATATATTCAAAGATTATTTTAAAAGAGTTTGAGAATGCCTTTGCAAGGCAAAACAAATTTGTCACTACTATTTATATAATTTATTATATATGGTAAATTAAATCTTAGTAAAACCATTAAACAATCGTGTTCACTAATATTAATTAATAATGGAGTTTTATAAAATTTATACCTCAACCAATTCAATTTTTCAAATCTTTATAACATAAAAAACAAAACTTCATAAAAAAAGAACAATCTGATAAGAATATTTTGAAAATGACTGACGCACGAAGTGCTAATTGAAGCTACAATATTACAAAAAATAAAATCATGATAAAACAACGAAAACATTCATTGGATGGAGGGAGGGGGCTATCACATTATTATTGAATAATGCGCGAGTTTTCTCGTGCAGTAGTTTTCCCAGTGAATTGGCGGGAAAACAGCGCCGGCGGCGGCCATTTTGTGTTGATGGGTAATTAGTGTGAAGCATGGCGCAGGTCGCAGGTGAAGCGAAGCTGAGACCGATCCTGGCGAGATAGCGGAGAGGAATAGCGGATAGCCGGCTGAGCGGACCAGCGCTGACCAGGTGCCTGAGGTGACATGGAACGTTGCGAGCCAACTAAGCTTGAAGGAGCTAAGACGGGTGATTAGAGTGATTCGCAATGTCGCCGAACTCTGATTAGGATAGCATTGAACTTGACGGAAAATAATTCGACAAATTCTGACACAAAATTAATTCATTGAATTTTTTGTGAATTACAACCTCGTTTTTACAATTACACAAGTTTATTTATTTGTTGAATAGCTCTTTAAGTCATTACAGTGCGAGCCAAATCAATGTGAAGGGTAGAAAACAGAGCATCAAAGGAAATATGCATAGAAACATGTGAATAGAAATGACAGTTAAATCTTTGATGTTCTTGTCGTTGGTGTATTAACGAATTAGCTATAACAGTTGCCACCTCGTTTAGAAGACGAATCGCCTTGAATACAGGAGAACTTCGAAGCGCCTCTGTTTGGCGATTTGGGACATAATTAAGATGGGGCATAGAAGCCTTCATGTTCCGCTATAGCTATGGGGAACGTATAGATTTAGTTCCCTCGGTATTCCTGGATTGTAAATATTCCCGGATAATAGTCAGCTAGGACAAAAATGCTTACATAGAAATATCACTTGATCTCTATTTGTTCGAAGGAAATATAATTTCATCGCTATGAAAGCGATATAAACTAATCGTATACTTTAAAACAATATATTTTAATGATATGTTGAATTCTTTTTATTATACACTTACGTATTATCGATATTTAATTCCGTTTTTTTTATTATAATTTTGGCTGATAATTGAGGGAAAGATCGAGAAAGAAGAGGCGTGATACACAGAAAAATATTATGATTGGGAAATATCAGACCGTGGAGTAAATTGTTGAACGTAGGTAGCCAAACATATCTTTCAAGGAACAGGAGTAAAACGGATCAATGACGCAGTTACAGGTATGCAACAAAATAAGAGACATGTTATATTGTGCATTGTAAAATCTTGATCTTACATTTAGTTATGATTAGGAGCTATAAATTAATAAAAATAATAATAAAACATTTTTACTAGTTTTTCCACCACTTTAATTTTGTCAAAACCAACCGGTTTCTCTCCTTCCTAGCTTCATCATGGTTACAAAATAAACTAACTGACCATAAGCAGCCGTAGGCAGCCTCTAATATATTATAGATTGTTGACTATTTTCACGACACAGATCTATTGATTTAAACTCAAAAGGTAATAGTACTTGATTATAACCCTTTTTTTGATTTTACAAAAACATTTAACAAGTTTTAACTTAGAATTTCTTCTATATTCAGCATCACTTAGTGTTCTGAATTCAGATTTGATTTTTTATAAATCTTTTTTTTCAGAACGCAAAGACGCCCTTCCTTAGTCTTTAACATCGCTCTTTGAGATATGTTAAAGGAAATTATGTTTAAATTTCTACACTTAGGAAGGGCTTCTGTGGCCCAAAACATGCTTGAGAAAAGAGCAAAAAATTATTCAAATGTAACATAAAACTTCATTTAAAATTCTAGAAATTCAGTTATTGTAAACTTTTTACCAGTCGTTACGAATTATAATTCCACATATTTGTCATGAAGATCATAAAATATGCAAATATATTAAATTAGTTGCGTGTTTTAGGGGTGGGTACCTACCTATTCAATAAAATCCTTCATTCACTTTTCCTTAATGAAGTACCTACACTTCGCGCTTAATTCTCGAGGCGTCATCAGATAAAGTCGGTCTCATCCGCGATGGATGAATGGTCCTTTTCGTCTGAGCGAGCTCATCCATCATCCTGCCCGTCGCCGCCCGTCCGGTCAGGGCTTCTGTCCCTCCCTCTTGCACTCTACTTCTCTTGTTTTCCTCCCGCACTTGTTCACTTTTTAACTTTTTTGCAGTTGCTTATGGCGGCATTTCGGTAAAAATGTATATGGTTATTCCACGAATTCTACCAAACCGTGACCACGTTTTTTTCTTCTTTTAAGTATATGCAAAGATGTCGCCAAATGCTGATTTATTTTGATAACTAAATAACTAACTAACCATAACGCCGTTTCCCCGGAGAAAAGGCTGAGAGGATGAACCACCATACTGCTTTGTCCTGAAGTACCCCTCTAGCTTCCTTTACATTCATACGTCGTAACATGCACGCTCTACGATTTTTCCGACTTCGAATGTAGCCGCCTTTTAGTATTTGATTAATTATAATATGGTTATAATGGTATATATTAGGTCCTTACATATGAAATTTGCGTTTTGTATGGACGGAACATAAAGTTGATTTTTTTTTAATATAATATATTTATTTAATCAAAGTATGTACCATTGCTATCTATGCACTTTTGCCATCTCATAGGTAGTTCATCGATTCCTTTACTAATAAAAACATTCGGACGGGAATCAATAAAATCTTTGAAGTCGGTTTGGACTGCCCCATCGGAGTTGAATTTTTTCCCTTGCAAGAAGTTATCCATATTTCGAAAAAAATAGTAATCTGTTGGGGCAAGGTCCGGAGAGTACGGTGGATGTCTTAGACATTCCAATTGAAGCTCTTCTAATTTGGTAGCCGTCTGTTGTGCAGTGTGTGGTCTAGCGTTATCATGAAGCAGCAGTGGCCTAGAGCGATTAACCAGCCTCGGTTGTTTAGCAGCTAGCTTTTCCATCATGGTTTGCAGTTGCTGACAATAGACATCTGCCGTAATCGTCTGGCCAGATTTAAGAAAGCTGTAGTGAACGACACCAGCACTAGTCCACCAAACGCTCACAAGTAACTTTTTTGGAGTCAATTTTCGCTTGGGGCATGGTTTGGCTGGTTCGGCAGGGTTCAGCCATTGCGATGAGCGCTTCCGATTATCATACAGGATCCACTTTTCATCACAGGTAATGATTCGATTTAAAATCCCTTCATTATTGTGCCGGTTGAGTAATGCAACGCAGCAGTCAACGCGCGTTTGTTGATTTGCTTCACTCAATTCGTGAGGTACCCACCTTTCAAGCTTTTTCACCTTCCCAATTTGCTTCAAGTGGATTAAAACAGTTTTATCACTAACACCGCAGCCTGCAGCTAACTCGGACGTGGTTTGCGATGGATCCGCTTCCACAATAGCCTTCAATTCTTCATTATCAACTTTGGTCTCCGGCCGTCCACGGGGCTTGTTCTGCAGGTCGAAATTTCCAGAACGAAAACGTTGGAACCAAAAACGCACTGTGTTTTCTTTTGCGCCACCGTCGCCATACACATCATTAATCCTTCGAGCCGTTTCTGCAGCACTGGTGCCACGGTGGAACCCGTACTCGTAAATAAAGCGATATTTCAAGTTTTCCATTTTGTAAACTGAGTGACGCAAAGAAAAAAAAACAATTGAGGAAAAAACAAATGAATTATAATTTTCGAGACACAAATACTTGAGTAAATAGCTGTATAAATTTGAATTTGGAATTCCTAACCAAAGAGAAGATATTTGAGATCAAAGTTGCCAGTACGGCATAACGCCAATTTCATATGTAAGGACCTAATATAAGAATATTGTATACAAGCAGTGTGAGTGAAAAGAAAAGCCGTGGAAGACCAAGGAAAGCATGGCATGACCAAATTAATTATATTTATTTTGATGTAGATAAAAAATGTCTTGATAAATTTTGTTATTGACCTAACCTCATTAAAGAAAAATTTTAAATCGTTTGAATTTTTACACATATGAAACTAAGGCACGATTTCGTACTAGTTAATTTAAAATCAAATAAACAAAAAACATAACATTATGACATTATTTATTGTTTCTCGAACAATGATGTAAATCTCAAAATTAAGTATTTAGATAATACGAATGAATACGTTTGTTTTCTAGAAGTTTTATTTTGTTATATAGGAATGACATGATTCGCCTTGCTTAGGCATTATCAAATGACTTCTTATAGAAAACAGACGTGTTAATTCGTATTATTTATTGATTGTTATATGGAGTTTTACATCATTGTTTAAGTAACAATAAATAACGTGAATCTGTATAATATTATTATAATTTACGACCTACGCTAAAAATCACAAAAAAAATAATCCCACGTTACAAGATGTTACATTTTATAGATAGTGTCTGTTGTATGCGCTCGTTTCAAGAATTTTGAAATAAATACGAAAAATCAAGAAAAGTCGTCAAAATCTTCTTGTCGTATTACATGGCCGATCCATCTTGCACGCCTTTCGGACAAGGCCTTCCTCCTTCGATTCTTTGGAGAACCTCCTCATTTGTAATGTGGTCTCTCTAGGAAATTTCTAATAGTCTTTAATAGGACCACATCTCAAAAGCCTCTAGTCTCCGTTTATCTCTTTCGGATAGGCACCATGTCTCGCAGCCGTACATCACGATACTCCATACATATAGGTCTTGATGAGGAGTATTCTCAGTTTTAGGTCTATATTAAGAATAAGAAGGCCACTAAGCCACTTGGCCTACACTAAGAATAATAATAATAAGAATAAGAGTTTACGAGATGTTTCGAAGGTTTTACAAACTTCATTATCGCTAATTATTATTATTTTAATTAATAACACTGCCACAGAAAGCTAGCGCAGAAAGATAAGTGTTATCCAATACAATGATTAGAAAAATTGCATACTTATAACACATTCTCCGCAACGAAAAATACTATTTGCTGCACCTCATCATGAAGGGAATAATTGAAGGTATTCGCGGCGTAGGAAGTCCCCAGATGTTCTGGCTGAGAAATATCAAAGAGTGGACCGGAATTTAGAGGATGTTATGTCTTAAATTATAAAAAAAGACATTGGTCTAAACTTCTATTAATATTACTATTATTACTAAAATGATATCGTAAAAAATGGTAGTTCTATTATCTATTTTTATATTTGTTTGTTACAATCAATTGTGTCATTTCCTCCCAATCAGTTCTTCTTTTGTGTAGACCTACTTACTCACTATACTTCTTACTTGAGACGAATTTAACCCGGGAGCTTGTAGCTGTACCAACTAATTGAGTATCGTGTACCCTGTAAAATAATGCATGCTTTTGTTTAGCCTCATGTTCACTCACTGTGCGTTGTTCTCTCATTTGTCGGAAAATTTTAACAAACCCTGACACGAATTTGAATGCCAACAAACTGCATGTACACAATTATAATTGCTTTGTTTTTTAATCACAATATTAAATGTTTAATTTTACTCACTGTAGATGGTTAATATAATAAATTAAATTATAAACGGCCCACTAAGATGATTCGGACATATTATTATTATTTTGTTGAATCAGAGCAAACCCTGTCAGAACCAAACATTTATTAAGAGTAGCAGAAGGGGGGACCTTAGAGATAGGATACCCAATGAAGAAATTCACAAATTCTGCAAAATTGAAGACATAGAGAGATGGAGTAGGCAGAGAAGACAATTTTGGGGGGACCACATCGAGAGAATGGATCTAGCAATAATTCATAAGATCGTGATGCACGAGACTACAGAAGGCCGTCGACCACCAGGACGAGCACCAAAGAGATGGACAAAAGGTTGGTTGTCTTCATCACAGGAAGAAAGTTGATATCCTGCATAAACAGATCGCAAGATCTACAATCAGAACAAGAAAAAGAATAATCTCTTTACATCAGTACATCATGTAAAGGGTATAGCTATTATATTGATTCTCATGACATGTGATAGATAGCTAATCTATCGAAATCGAGGTAGATCGAGGAAAATGTGTCATGACAGAAACAATCACGAGAATGAATATAACTGAGGTTAGAAAAGCATACAAGGATATAACAATGCGACCGTTCTTTCTCCCTTCTTTATACATCAGAGAAATGGCATGATTGTTAGTTGTTTTTTCTTATTGCAAGAGTTTGTAAACCCCGTCAGAAGTAGATATACTTTGGTGAGTACGTAGGCATAATAACAAGGATTCTTAGATGCATAACCAATGCTAGAGTTAATAATAGCATCATGTCGGCTGACAGAATTATGGAGGGAATAGTCAATAAATTAAGTTAAATTGGCGTTAATGAATGTCCATGACAGCGTAGGTCGCGTTTGTCCTTCATATTAAGAGGGGTTGGGACCTTTCCACCCTTCTGACAGCTGAGGCATGCGTGAAAACGTTGCCAATCCTCCTCATTCATCAAGCTGCGGCATTCTTGGGGGGCATAAAGGATCCATAAATGATCAATGTGAAATTTAAAGGTGAAGTAACCATTTTTCAAAATTCCTTTCTATTTTCGTTAGAGATTTCTATTTTCAGACATTTACGAAATGAAGAAAATCTTTAAATTATGTATGAATATTTTAAACCATTCGGTAACGCCATATTTTAGTATTTAACTAACTAACCATCACGTCGTTTCCCCGGAGGGTTAGGCAGATATGATCGACCGCCATACCGTTCTATCTTGACAAACCTCTCTAGATTCAGCTCGTCGATTTTTCCGACTTCGAATGTAGCCGCTTTTCAGTATTTGATTAATTTGGTCATGCCATGCTTTCCTTGGTCTTCCGCGACTTCTCTTTCCACTCACATTGCTTGTATACAACATTTTAACCATTCTTCTCTCGTCCATTCGTTCCATATGTCCAAACCTTCTCAGGGATCCTTTTTTAATTTTACTTATGATGCAACAATCTGCCTTACATTTCTTTATACTTAAAAATATTTTTTTAATAACATTTGAAAAATATTCTAAAGTATTTTCACAAAACTCTTTTTTTTACTATTTTCAAAAATGTTTCGAACGAAGGGATTTGAACAGAATAAAGAAAGATTGAAAAACATGGTTTGGAGACATGTATAAGAATAAAGAATGAATGGTTAAGAAAGTATACGTTTACGATGTGAATGAGACAAGAAATGGAGGAAAACGTGACATGAATAAACCAATCAAATAATAAATGTCGGTTTTACACGGTCATGTTCAAAGAACGGACACCACCAGACTCCCCTATATTACACTACATAATCAGCCTGATAAAACTCGTCCTCGTGGAAGACCTCCTAAAATATGAAAGGACAGCTGGGAATCTACCTCCTAGGAGTAGCAACACTCTGGAGAACGGACCACAAGTGTAAAATGGCTGATACTGTTTCAGGTACATTCCAAAGCTAGAAATCTAAATTATATTATATATCATTAAGATGTTCTTGGATACATGTAGATGATGAATAAAAAAGCAACTAATTACAATTCTTTCTCTGCTTCCGATCTACAATTTTTTGTTGTTGTTTATTAGGTTCAAAATTAGGATTGAAGCGGCACATGATAGAGAAAAATTGAGACAGGTGGAAAAGCCCTACATCCAGCAGTGGAGGGAAGGCTAGGAAGAAGAAGAAGAAGAAGGTTCAAAATGCTTTAGAAAAATCCTTGCTGATAATTATCTCAAGGTTATTTCTAATTTTTTTGAAATTTAATTTCCACATTTTTGCAACATTTTGAATGTATACAAATTCTTGTAGACAAATACTGGATTTCACCCATTGCGGATTAATTATTTTAATTTTATAAGGATTAATTGTATCTCAATAGAGACGAAGATGTAAATTGTTTTTCTGGGAACATAATTCTATATTTATATACAGATCTATACAGATTCTATATTTTTGTGTTAACTTTTAACTACAGAGCTGACTCGGACAATGGACTGTCCATAGACTATCTATATATTATATATAATGAAAAAAAAATTGTTTGAAACCGGTCGAAGACACAAACATTAGTGGATTTTAATTGAATTAAAAAGTATTACTGTTAAAATTTATAAGACTGTTATAAAATCAAAATTTATTTTTATTCACTGATTAGCCAACCTATGTTGGCATCATCAGGTTTAGTGTTACAATAAACTCAATTGACTCAATCTCAAGACTCAAACTCAATCAAAAATTAAATGTGATATAAAAAAAGTGTTATAAGTTTTAACGGTAATAATGTTGAAGTATCATAGTGTTTCGGCCAAAACAATGGACAATTAAATTAAAAAGATTTAATTTTTGTTTTTGTCAATGTCAATAGTTTACAGGATGGACACAACCCTCGATCATAAGGAGTACGACTGAGAAGAAGAATGTGAAAATAAAAACTTTCTTTCTATTTTCCTCTTACAGAAATTCTCTTCATCTCGCTCTTCGTCAATTTATTTCGATAGCTGTGTAACGCGTAGATGGGGCATATCTTAGAAAAATATTAAATCTAATTACTAATTATAACTTAAAACTTATGAACGTAATTTATCTGTCGGGCTACTGAGGATTTTTGTATGTTTAATGAATATTTTAGTTTACGGCGTGACGTAATCATGAACCTTGAGAGAACAAAAGGTCAAACTTTTTGGGATATTAAACGTTTTGGTGTAATCTTTTCCCAGCCGCACAAAGTACCCGTGATAACAAGTTTTAGAGTTCAATTTTTATAGCTCAATATTATTAATATATTTCTTAATTTCATAATACACAATATCTTACATGAGGTAATGTTTTAAAGAAATTGCGCTTTCAGGATTTCAAATGTTATCAAAATAAATGTGTGGATAGGTATTAAAAATTATTAATCGTAACGCCATTTTTCTTTTCTTTTTTAGTTAACATTAACTTTATGTTTTCCTTTGAGTATTTCACTATTTAAATAAATATTTAATTAAATTCTAACAAAACAATATTTTAAAGATTTTAAACTACAATAAGCATTTTGTAAACATTGGAATAGTAGGTATAGTTGATTCACAAATCGAAGAGCTATTGCTTATGTGTTAGTATGGTACTCTTTCTTGAAATCTGATTGGTTGCCGGATCAAATGCGTCAAACAAATGGTGATTCGAAATAAAATATTTTTAAAACAATATTTTTATTCGAAATTATAAAAAGGAAAGCCACTTTCGGGTCAGTTTTAATACATAATAACCTAAAATAATATATTATAGATTTTTTTTATAATAACTAGCAATAACATCCTAGAGATAAACTTCTGCAAAAAACAATTATTGTAATTGGAACCAATAAAAGAAAAAAAGTTTCATTATTAATATTAGTCTCACCCTAAGTCACTTTTCTAAGGAAAAATCAATAAACAAATTATATTTTAATGTAGTTAATTTTTATAATCATTACAATTAAGCCGATAGCATTTTTGTTAATTAAATAATAATAAAAATAACATGTTGATTTATTTCAATGTTTGAATTGATTGAAACATTTTTTGGCTTTCGAATCATAAGAAAGTAAAATAAAAATGGGATATAGATTTTTTGTTAACGCGCTGTCACTCATACTATTGCAAACGATCTCCCTGTAGTGAACGGACTCTACGTGTGCATTACTGACCCTATCGGTCCACGGTATACGGAGCATTCTACGGTATATCCACATCTCGAACGCCTCCAACCCGTTCATTTTTTTTCTTACGTAAGTCCCGCATGGACGAGGTACGGGCCTAGGGGTTAAATGAGCGAAAATAACAGCTTAGGGTAAGCGGTGGGAATCCTCTATGTCCTAACCCGTTCATTACATTCACATTTAGAGTTCAGGTTTCGCAGCCACATAATAGAACATACCATATATAACCCTTAATCATTCTTTGTCGGAGTTTCAAGTTAAGATTATCGTTGTAAAAGAAGGTTGTCATTTTATTAAATACAGCTCCTGCAACTTCACTTCTGCATTTTATTTCAATGTCCGGGTCAAGCGCTTTAGTGATAATGCTTCCAAGGTATTTAAATTGGTCGACCATTCCAACATTCGCACCATTCAGTTTCAGAGTGGATGTAGAATAATTAAGTCGCCCAAATTATTATTATTATTATTCTGATGACTTATATTTTAAGTTAGCCGTTTTGTAAAATCAATTACTCCAAGGGCGCACTGGGAAATTTTAGTCTTCTTAACGTTGACAATTTTACTCATAATTAAATAATAAGACAAGTAAAAAGGTTTATAAGATACATACATGTAGTCAAATAGGAAATGTAGTTTGGCGTAGTTCGAAAATAATTTTTTTGGGCTGCAAATGTAGCCAGCCGCAATATAGGGGCTAGTCTTCTCCAGCATTCGTGTAAGATATTACTTTTCGACGTCCTATGTGCCCTACATTAAATATTAAATAGAGGAGTACATAGTGGCAATATCGGACACTATTTTAAAGGCGATCAAAAACTAAATTCCGGTATTAAATATTTCAGCTCTGATTAAAGCAAATTAAATTATTAAGGATTAATTGTATCTCAATAGAGACGAAGATGTAAACTGCTTTTGAAAACAGAATATGGTGGTCGAGGCGCTTACAGGACTTATGACCTGTCATTCTTACGACCACCACGTCTGACAAATTTTTTAAAGATGTATATATGCTACTATGTCGATCGCTTAACCCAACCAATGACAGGTCATAAGTCCTGTAAACGCCCCGCCATATTCTGTTTCCAAAAGCAGTTTACATTTTCGTCTCTATTGAGATACAATTAATCCTTAATAACGATTAACCCGCAATGGGTAAAATCCATAAATAATAAAAAATATAGGATAAAACATTTAAAAAAAAAACAAATTAAATTAAATTACTTACCATATCTAACCATCTACCGTTTTCCAAATCAATACTCGTATATATTGTATACACAAGCATAATCGCGTAATTAATATTGAGTGTTTATGTCTCCGTAACCGGTAGCTCAACTTTCCATGTTTGTTGATTTGTGAATTCGCAACGCATGTCATTGTAATGTGGCGATAATGGCAATACGGCGTCAGCGACTGCTGGCCAGAGGGGCAGTCTTCCGTCCACTCGGCTCCCAGATAGCGGCTCCTTGGCCTCTAGATAAGGTATGTCATTTATCATAATATTTTCATTAAACGTTTTGTACTAATAACGTAATTTTGTTTATACACGCGTAACGAGGTAATGGAGCTGAACAGAGCACAAATATGCATTGACCAGATTTTCGCACTCTGCAGTCTAACATAGAAGGTTTTGGCCAAGGACCGAAAACTTTTCTACTCGTTTGTGGATCTGCAGAAAGCGTATGACCGAGTTGATAGGAAAAAACTTTGAAAGGTCTTGGCCGAGTATGGAGTGGGCACAAAACTGATACGCGCGGTTAACAGGGCTGTCACATCTTGGTTTGACATCACCAAAGGTATCGTCTTAGTGTCTTAGTGTCAAGGATGTATGAGGCATGCAAAAATAGTGACTTGGAGATGAATGTGTCTAAATCTAAAGTGATGGTTTTCGAGAAAGAAGAATGTATGACGATTTGTGATATAAGTGCGATGGGCGAGAAATTGGAACAAGTTACCGAATTTACGTATCTGGGAAGCATGTTTACAAGAGACGGAAAAATGGAGAAAGACATCCAAAGAAGGGTTGGTGCTGGGAATAAAATGAATGGCGCACTCAAAGTCATTACTGCAAATAGAAATATATCCACAGAAGCAAAGATGGCAGTACACAATGGAGTTCTAGTGCCAACCCGCATGTATGGAAGTGAAACTTGGAGCTGGCAAAAGAAGGATGAAAGCCGGATAAACGCCGTAGAAATAAGATCACTAAGAATAACGTGCGGGAAAACGTTGTATGATAGAATACCAAACGATGAAATAAGAAATAAATGTAAGGCAGATAACTGCATCATGGATAAAATTAAAAAAATAACCCTGAGATGGTTTGGACATATGGAACGAATGGATGAGAGTAGAATGGTTAAAAAGTTGTACGCAAGCAACGTGAGTGGAAAAAGAAGCCGAGGACGACCGAGGAAAACATGGCATGACCAAATTAATCAATTACTAAAAGGCGGTCACATTCGAAATCGGAATAATTGACGTGCGTGCATGGTACGATGTATGAATGTAGAGGAAGCCCGAGAGGTATGCCAGGACATAATGAAATCTCGTGTTGTTATTTTAATGCAAAAATTATGAATTTGGAGTACAATTCTAACCGAAATACTTGGGATTCCGAAGGCGAATTCGGCCAAAATAAATGGTATCAGTGTTCTGGCAGACGAAAAATAATGCGGTGGCATCACTTGGCTTTGAGCGACCTTTAAAATTGGATTGGAATAAAGGTCGGTCAATGGATTTGAATCAATGCCATTTGAATTTAGTTTACAATCTTCAATATGGCCAGAAAATAGCTCATTATCATGAAGAAGGAATCTGGTCGTGTTCAGACTTAAACCTAAGTTCCCTGGATCAGGAGCGAAGCGTTCTGTTCCCTAGACCACCACCCGATTTGACTTTGTATGTTATATGTGGCCTCCAGGCCAGCTTGGAATCTAAAAGTTCAACTAGGTATATAATTTCCTTGGTCTAAGAAACATATGGCCAAACATTTTTACGTTGGATAATTCGTCGGTTCGAAGATAGCTTACACAAATATTAAGTTATCTGGCAATTTCGAGTGTGCACTTAACAATAAAAAAATCTATATTGGACGTCGAATACACGTAGACAAAATAACAATACGTAATTGACTGCTTAGATTTTTGTTATCTAATATTTACATTGCCGAAGCGTAAAGGTTAATTCTGCGATTCATTTTTTTACACAGCGTAAAATTGAAACGTAGCAATGAAACAATGTCACAGTGTTACATCCGCTATCTGAGGAGATTGGAAGCTGCAGTGACGCACAACGACCAGATAACTGACTGGGCCGTACTTTAGACGTGAAAATAAACACAATCAATGAAATAAAATACATTCGAGCTTACGGAGACCTTAAGTGAGCTGCTTTAACAATACCTTAACCCTTACAACTCTGTGGGCCAGACATTGTGGCCCACAGAGTTCTAGTTGCCAGCTCTGTGGGCCACACGTAGTGGCCGAGCGCGGGTATAAGTTTACTCGACGATTTCTCTAGTATGCAAATATATTTTTTTATTTTTTTTTTGCCACAAATACACTTAAATAACATAAGATTCTGGATATACTAACATTTCTTCGTTTAAATTTACCATTAAATGGATATACTCGTTAAAAAAAGATGCATCATTTTAGCTGATTAAACATTTGTCATACAGTAATGTTTTTTGGGACGGTCTGTCGCTACCCGGCATTTATGAGGGTTTCTGCAAGGCCACACCCACTTGTTGTGACTATTTTTTTATAGTTTTGTGGAATTATTATATTTCTTAATTTTGCGATATTGAAAGTAATAGAAAAAGCAATGTACACATTTCTAAATAACTACCTAACCACCTTGCAGAACCAAACCAGCTTATTTCTTGTCTTGAATATAATTTCCCAGGCATTTTAACTAAAATGTCATACATTAATGTTGTCAATTAAAATTTCTTCGTAGAAGTTCATTGTAAATACGAAAACACAATAATGTGTGATATATAATTTTTCTTATATTGTATATTTAGTTAACATAAATCCACAGTTCTCAATCCAATATGTTTTACGAAAACGTATTTCAAATAAATACACAATGTGCTGGGTAACCAACATTCTTTATTTAAATTGCCGGAAAGTTCGATTTTTTCTTGGAATTAATTATCCACCATTTTAGCTGATAGAATAAATATCATATTTTATTATTATTGGCACAGTCAGAATCAACACAATCTGCTGGGTAAACCATTATTCTTTATTTCAATTGCCGGTTAGTTAATTTTTTTATTAATATTATTGGGACAGTTAGTTGTTGTCCTGCACTTGTGACGGTTCTCCGAGGCTACTTCTACATTTTGCGACTATATATTTTTTCTTTTGATTATCTTACTTAATTTTGCGATATTTCTCTCAGTAGTTGACAATAATAGAAATAGTAATTTTCTTATTTATAATTATAGTGAACTAACTGCAATGGAAAACAACGAAAATTTTACTTCAAAGTTCAGTAATAATAACGAATGTGATTTTATCGATAACAGAGATGATGAGGACCTTTTTACATTTGATAATGTTAATTACAATCACAGCGATAAAAGTGATAGTTTTTTTGTGGACATGGACGTCGGTGATAATTCAAGTGTTACCGATAGTGTGAGTGATATTGTGATATTAGTGATATTATACCGATATTATAAGTGATATTATACCGACCAAAAAAAGGAGATTTATATATTTTAGCGAAGACAGAGATGATGAAAATATTGAAGAACTGATTCCGCAACAACCTTCAACATCCATCAATCCTACTTCAGTACGATTTTCTAATTCAGAAAAAGTTAGCATTTAATGTCTAGTAATACATCAGAAGGACAAATAAAATGTTCTATTGGAAATAGAACAGTTGGACCGAATACCCCCACAAACTCTTCGGAGCCTATTGATTACCTTACGCTATTTTTTTTACAAATATACTCATTAGTAAAATCGTCGATGAAACAATTAAATTTGCAAATGTCAAAATAAGAAAAAAATAACGCTAGAAAAAGTTCCTCGGTCGTCCTCGGCTTCTTTTCCTACTCACGCTGCTTGTGTACAACCTTTTAACCATTCTACTCTCATCTATTCGTTCCATATGTCCAAACCATATCAGGGATCCTTTTTTAATTGTATTCATGATGCAGTCATCTGCCTTACATTTGTTTCCGGTTAGTTAATTTTTTTATTAATATTATGGGGACAGTAAGTTGTTGTCCTACACTTGTGACAAGACTCAATTTTTTAAATACCGTGTAGAATGTTTGCAAAGCATATTACCTATTTTATGACTTGTGGGCTGTTCTTGCTTTTGTTTCCTGACCAAGGGACGAATTTGTCAATGAACTGACCAATGCAAAACAATAAATGACATGGCCCTAGCCAATTAAATGTTTACAATTCCAGGTAGTCGTTAGTTGGCCGAGACCCTTTAGACGAAGGCGTTAATTTGTTGCTACACTGTACAAGATAATTAGAAAGCAACTTCTTCAAGAATTTACATCTAAATATTAGTATATATTACCTATATAGTACACAATTATTGATATGCAATATAATAAATTATCAAAATAAAATATATTGAAGAGTCACTAATTATTTTCTGTTACTTTACGTGTGATTTAGCAAGCATATTTTGAGAAATTTACCAAAAATTTAATGGTCATACTAATTATCGAACAGAGTGTCCCAAAAATAGCAGACCAATTTTATTATTTTTAATTAAAAATATACGTTTTGTTTTCCATTAAATCGTATACTTAATCCAAGCACGTGGAAGTTTATCACTTGTTTAACTAATTTTAATTTTTTATTTTATAAATACGTAAAAAAAAAAAACTCAGAGTAGCTGGTCAGTCATGAGAAAAAATGGCCAGAGTGCAAAAGGTTGATATTTTATTCAGGATTTGAAAAATGCAAGAAGCTGTGCAAGACCGGGATAAATGAAAAATATTGTGAGTAGTTCACTCTGTAATAATAATTTTATCGTACATAACCAACCCTGACCATTATTTATATCATAATTTTTAATTAATACGGATGAAAACGTCAGTTTTCTTGAAGTTTTATTATATTTTATGAAAATGACATGTTTCGCCCTTCTAAGGCATTATCAAATGTTTATGGCATTTGATAGTGCCATAGAAGGGCGAAACACGTCATTCCCAAAAAATATAATAAAATTTCTAGAAAACTGACGATTTCGTTCGTATTAATTATTTATTATGGAGTTTTACATCATTGTTCAAGAAACAATATATTCATAATTTTTATTTATTTATTTACCTGATCAACAACCTTAGCGATATAACTCTCGGTGGAACTTAGCTTCTTCCAAGAATCATCTTCATCGTATCCTGTCTTTGGCTTTCAATTTCCAGTTTTGGTGCCCCAGAGGACGACAGTCTACTACAACATCATCCAACCATCATAGTTTCAGTCTGCTGACACTTATTCTCCCTACTGGATTGTTACAATAATATTATTGGGGGGACCAGATTCCCCATGCGGTATCAATGATCTAACCAACGTAAATATGAATAAAGTTGACGCTGATGTCCTAGTATAGATCAAAGAGCTCCATGTTATATCTTTTTATCAATGTCTTACCATCGTTAATTGGTTCTTAACCTAACCTAACAAACATTTTTCTAATACTTTGTTAAAAATATATTTGTAAGTAAAAATTACTAAATAAAGTAGGTGCTTACGGAGATAATAATAATATTATTATCAACATTATCTTATCAAACGTGTATTTATACATCATCAGCCATTAGTTGTCCAGTGTTGGACATAGACCTGTCTTCTCGACTTGCACAACTCTCTATCCTTCGTCATTTTGTGCTATTGACTTCCTGCCACACGTTTGATGTCATCAGATCATCTTGCTTCAGGTCTGCCCGGATTTCTGGGGCCGGTTCTCGATCGCCACTCCTGGGTGCGTCTTGTCTACCGACCATCCGTTGTCCTCACTATATGGCCGGCCCATTTCACTTCAACGGAGCAATTTTGCATGCTACATCGGCAACTTTAGTCCTTTCTCTGATCCATTGTGACTGACTGATATTCAACATCCTTCTCTCCATTATGACCCGCTGGGTCACTCGGAGTTTCTTTAATATAGCCCTTATTTATTTATGTTTAATTAATGTTTTATTTTGATTATTTGCAGCTATCCCAATACTAGTGATATTTAATATTAAGTATCGACTGGTTCTGTACTCCAAGCATTGGGCATGGGATGAGGAGGTCAGGGGCTATCGTCTGCTGACCTGCCCCGGCGTGAACCGCGACACAATTAACTCCTCGTTCAGCTTTCTTCACATCGCTCTTATGTACTTCACTCGATAAATTATCTTATATTACAAACTTCAATATTCTGTGATTGGTTGCCTCGTATTAGGTTCGACAATTTTTTTACAGAGCAAATCACTTATTCAATATTAATGAAAAACATACGTTTTCTAAAAGCTTTATTATGTTTTGTGGGATTTACAAGTTCCTCATTGCTGGGACAATATAAAATTATAGTATCAATTTTGTTAATCCTAGCAAAGCGAATAACATTTATGTATATTTTCTATTTACAGCTCAATATTGACAATGTCACATTTGTAATATGTTTGAATGTGTTTTTGATTTATCTCCGATTTTCAATAATATGTTTTTTCTATGAACAATTTGTTCAACTTAAGTCAAATTTATACTTAAAACCTACTCATTTCAATTATAATAAATATGAAATTAAATAAATCAAAATAATTTAATAAATATGTTTTATATCCCAAGAGAAAAAGATTAAGTACATACTTGTAACATTAACCAGAAAACTTTTTTCCACTGAAATATAATGTATATTATTCCTTGTAGTTTAGATCAAGTAGATAGTTTAGATATATTGTAGTCTAGATAATAAAAAAATAAGAAAGACTCTCGTTGTGATGAGACATTTTAAAATTTATATAATAAAATAAATACTTTGTATTTTAACCACGGAGTTGTATAATTACGATAGAAGCGAACTGTTTTTTCTTGTACCCAAGCTTCATCAAGGTAATATAAAAAAACTGTTTTTGTATTACCAAACAAAACTAGTTGGCATCAAATATATTTAGAAAATTATTATAAATATAAAATCTACCGTAAGAGTCCATTAAAAATTAAAAATCTATTAAAGGGCTCTATTATAAATTTAAAATCTATTAAACGAGTCTATTATAAATTAAAAATCTATTATAAGAGTCAATTATAAAATAAAAATCTATTAAAAGAGTCTACTATGAATTAAAAATCTCTTATAAGAGCCTAAAATAATTTACTTATATTAGAAAACTTTCACAAAGAAACATCGTTGATACCTATATATACTCGTATATATTTTCAGATAACCACAAATATTAGCTACTTTACTAGTTTTTCAAACGAGTGCCATTGTTTTCTAAATGCTTTTTACACACGCCATCTTATCACATCGTTTCAAATGCAGTTGTATTTTATTTATTGTGATAATGGTCTCAAATCTTACGACGGTGTTTTTGTCTATGGACAGTGTGGGTGTCTCCTTTAATCTTATTCATCTTCCGATCGGAGGAGAGGAGAGCCGAGATAATGGACCACGAGTGTAAGTGAACCGGAGTGCAAGGTAAACACTCGCCGCAATTCAAAGAGTTTAAATCCATTAGCAGGTGAGGTATTGGCCGGCGGTGGCGATACTAGGGATGGGACGGATGAGCAGACGTGCGGATTTACGGATCTGCGAATGCGGATGAAAAAAAACGACTGTATAAAAAGAGTTTAAATTAGAATACATCATAATGGATTTTAGGGATACCATATATTGTTTGGAATCGTAAAAAAATGTATATATTACAAAAGTATTTGAATTCAGTAAATATACAAATGCATCGTACCTACAATTTATTTTCTACCTACATTCGCAATACATTTTCGTCCTTAATGAGTTATTATGATATAAATACAAATTATGTATAAATAATCTACGTTTATCCATGCTTTTTTTTTGTTTGAACAATGTAAATCTCGATGTTAAATAATTAATGCGAATGAAAACTATTGTTTTTCAGAAATATTATTATATTTTATTGGAATGACACGCTTCGCTATGCTAAGGTATTTTAAGAATTTTGGATAATGCCATAGCAAGGCGAGACATGTCATTCGCATAAAATAACATATTTTTATTAAAAACAGCCAGTTGGCATTCATATTAAATATTTATCCATGTTTATTGAACAATGGCGTTAACCTCCATATCAAGTATTTGAAACTGATGAAATAGTTAGTTTTTGGTATATTTAATTACATTAGGAGTTATATTTTTCGCCTTGGTAGGGCATAATCAAATGTCTGGATTAACAACTTACATTTAATACGGCTCTAGCAAAACGAAAGAAGTCAAACCCATATTATACAACGAAATTTCGAAAAATTTACGTTTTCATAAAAATATAATAAGTAAAAACGGGAAATTTAATATTCATATTTCTGTCAGAAGATTTTTAGAGAATAATTATTCCTTTGATCTTTTGTATTTTAATGTCTTGTAGTTTTCTTTGCGGCCGATATTTCAAAGATTATTTCAGCCTCTATATTAATGAGTGTATTGTTTGTGATGCAAGGTTGGACCAATGATGAGTGGAAAAATATGATTATCCGCATACACATGCTGGCGGTCTCTAAAGATACCACACATCCCTAGCGGTGACACCGCCGTGGGTCCGGAGGGCTAAATATTTATCCAAGAACAAGGACCGCCTGAACCGCTAACAATATCTAAGTAAGTACTCGGGTAGGTACCATAAGTTACCTGGCTGTTCGTTTGAGCTATAGAGGGCTAATCATATTTTATAGACACGTGACCCATACGCATTTTTTCTATTGGAATAAAGAAACACATAATGCATTTTTTTTCCTAAAAACTTATTTATGTAAACTTATTAAAAAGTTAAATATTCATCATCAGCCGTCTGTCATCCACTGCTGAATGTAGGCCTCTCCCAAAACACGCCACCGCCCCCTATCCATTGCCACTTCCATCCATCCATGTCCGGCAATTCTCTTCAGATCATCCGTCCAGCGGGCAGGGGGACGTCCAACTCTGCGGAATCCTGTACGCGGTCTCCACTCCAGAACCCGTCTCCCCCATCGGCCGTCAGTTCTCCGACAGATATGGCCAGCCCGCCCATTCTCAGAGCCACTTCAGTCACCATGGATTGTTGTCGAATAAATTCTTTTTTAAATTTGTCCCTCAAGGTTATTCCAAGCATTCCTCTTTCCATGGCCCGTTGGGCGACCTTGAATCTGTAGAATAGACCTTTTGACAGTGTCCACGTCTCGGCTCCGTACGCCATGACTGGCATAACGCACTGGTTGAAGACTTTATTTTTGAGGCATTGTGGTATTTTTAGTTTAATATTATAAACTAAATATTTATTTTATTTTTGAGTACATATTCAGGCACTATTAACATTGTAAATATCTTTGGTAATTGATAATGAGTTCTGGATGCTTTATAAAAACAAGTGTTCTATACAGGATAGCGCGAAATGATGTATTACATGCATTTTTGATTTGCAATAAAAATGGCATAATCATCCCCAACTATGAAGAATTCTTTGCTCTTCTATTTATTCTTTATTCGCCATCAATTTGTGTTATGGATTCATATTCGAATAACTTTTTAAAAACATTGTATTATCACAACACTTTTTGCAATTTTCACAAACATGTTTCGGGACACAAACTTCCTATCTTCAGTATTAAAATTCATGCAAAGTATAAACTTTACTTCTCCAGTGCAACATGTTTGTGAAAACTGCAAAATAGTGTTGTGATAATACAGTGTTTCCAAAAAATTATTCCAACTCATACAGTTTCAATCTTAGAATTTTCATTACTTGCGATTAGAATTAAAATAGTTTACGTATTTCATTTATTTGAATAAAAAAATCACAAACATTACAGATACTCTATTCCAGAGATTCAGTTTGCAATTACTAATAAATGATAATTTATCAGAGAAACTTAAAAAAAAGAATAACAACTAGAAAGACGAACGAATAACGTTTTCAAAAAGTTATTCAAATTCCTTGATCTTTGTTTTTCATAATAATCCTTCACACTTAGAAATGATTGCACCTTTATTAAGGTAATTTTGCGCTACTATGTATAAGACTATCAACTTTAAAAAAAATACTTGTGTCTCAAATTGACACTTTTGCTAAAAATGAAAGAAAAAAAATCAGAGTTGGTTTTCGTTACTTCGGAAGCATTGTCAAACAAACTGTACAACTGACGATTAGTAAGATTTAGTACAGACATACAAAAAAATCTCGTACTATTGACAATGTAATTAGAGATATACTTACAAACGCGTTGTCTCGATGGAGATTGAAAGCATTAGCGAGCTTTATGAATATTTGCTGACTGTCGAGCCACTATTTGTGAAGATATCGAGTTACAACTCACTGGCGTCAGGGGACATCCGAACAGCCCTTAACCTCACTAGTACCGGCTAGTACTTACCCAACTTTTAGTTGTTTACATCCTACTTACCTACGCATGTTTAAGTTAGACTTACAAACCTAACCAAAAGATATCGATTAATTTAGATCATAGGTTCCTAAAATTTTCTGGACTACCGCCCCCCTTAAAAGAAAAATATTTCCACAACCCCCTGTTCCATAAAGTGATAAAAAATGCATTTTATTTTTATTTTTACTAGACATATTTTATCAGGCTATTATGAAGTCTAAACGCCTACGGTGGGCTGGCCATGTAGAAAAAATTCGAGAGGGTAGAATACCAAATGAACGACCCAAATTGATGACCTTCGTAGCCGAGTAGAAAGTGCATTGACTGCCACCCCGAAGGTTCCAGATTCGATTACCGGCGAGGGAAATGTGATTTTTGGTCTGGTGTAGAATTCACGTGACAATATAATGGAGATAGATTAGCTACCTATCACATGCCACGAGAATCACGATGATAGCTATAATACCCTTTACATCGATTTGGCTCATGCTGTCATGATGTAAAGAGCGATTCGACAAAATAATAATAATAATAAATACAGGTATATCCAGATGGGCTGACTGCGTGGAAGAAGACTGGGAGAAAATGGAAAGAGCTGGGAGAATGGAGAGAGATGACGAGGGATAGAAGCCAGTTGTGGAGGAGGCCAAGTCCCACACCAGGATGTAACGCCGAGAAGTATATAAGTATATTTTATCTATCCATAAATCAAAATATATTTATGATAACTGCGTGAATAGTGTTTGCGCTTACAGCTTGCAAATACTTGTTATCATGTTTCTTCTCTATTCGCCTTTACTTTGTGTTGTGGATTCATATTTGAATAAATATAAAAACACTTCGTATTTTTAAGGCGTAATAAAGTGTTGTAAAAATCCAAATTGTTGTTATATAACATTTATTTAAATATGACTTAATGTTAATAAAAAATTGAATGCTGTTCAATAACAGTAAGATAAAATGTTTGTATTTATATAGAACGGTAAAAATTTTAACAATGAAAGCAGTATTTTTAAAGTATTAATCATTAAAATCTTATATATTTACACCACGGCGCCCCCCTTGAGTGCCTTATTAAAGGCCCCGCCCGGACTCGCTACGGCCCCATTTAACTGCTTCAGCACCTACTGGGGGGGCGGTACCGCCCCCGTTGGAAACCAATGATTTAGATCAGTGATTCCCAAAGTGGTATATAGACCCCCCAGGGGTCCACGACAAATTGCAAGGGGTCTACGACAATTGTAAAAATAGATTGCGGGTATGGACCACGATCGGGGGTATGGAGATGTAAAGTTTTTTTTTAGCTCATTTGGGGAAAATCGGCAAAAAAACTCATTCGGCAAAGAGCTAAAAATAAAAAAAAAAGGTAGCCAACGAATTACAGCTTTTTGCTTTCGGATTTTTTTTGGCCTGAAAAAAAACAATTTTAGGAAAGCACTGGGTCTACACAAAATAGAAAAAATCGGCAAGGGGTCTCTACGGGACAAAAAAGTTTGGGAACCTCTGATTTAGATGTTACCGATGGCATGAATATAATATTTTATTTACGACGTGGAATCAAATGTCTGTCTTGTAAAATTGCAACTCACTCGTGACTTCTCATTTGCTTGCCCTGTACACAGGCAACTTACTCATCTGTCCTATGCTTACCCTGTGTGCATTCGACTCACTCATGAGTTCTCATTTGCTTGTTCTGTACAATGACGACTCAACGGTGAGTCCTTTGCTTGCCCTGTGCACATTCCACTCACCCGTGAGCCGCAAAGCATAATTACCAAGTTCCCCCTTAATCTTTTAAAATATTTGTTTAGAGGAATGGAATGTTTTTATCTTTCCAAATGCGCAATATATTGTAATCGCGAATTATAATTATAGTATTTTTAAAGTGAGTTTATCTACTCATGGGAATATAATTAAATATTGTATGTTTGTAAAATAAATAATAATAAAAAGTGTTGTAAATATATGTCACGTGGTGCGACGTCGCTTTGTGAATGGCTCGGGTAAATTATATTTAAAATACTTCATTAATGTAATTATTCAAATAAATAAATTTATAATATTGTTTCATTTCGTTTATCAGTTTCGATTCCACCGTATCTTTGCCAAAGTAATTATATAGGTGATTGTCGCAAAGAACCCAGTGTGATTTTGAAAACCGTTGACAAAAGATAAAAAGTCATCAAAATTTGTTTAGAGAAACTTGAAAAAAAATAGTAATAATGAAAACGTCTACAAGATAATGTTTTCTGGAAGTTTTATTATATTGTCAAGTGTCATATTATCAAGTAGTGTTTGATCTAGCTTTATTCTACTTGATTTGTTTTAGAACTCCTTTCGGTATTATATTTAATGGCAAGTAAGGTGCCTCCACGTGTGGTGTTACTGAAAAACCCGGCTCCCTTGGAAACGGCACAAAGTCAGCTAAACTTCCGCCACAATCACAAGAGACAGGGGAGGGACGGAGCCCTTTTTAGAAAAATCCCAACTATACCTATATAAAATTAGATTGCCATTTATACGACGAAGAAATCTTTTTTATTATTATTATTTAAGTTTCTAAATTCTCTGGAGTAGATAAATAAAATATATAATTTTAAATAATGAAAAATATAAAGAAAATTCATTAAATTATTTAATTATTCGTGATAAATTTCCTTCACAAAAATACAATGCAAACATTAGATTAGTTAAAAATATTTTTCATTTGTTTATTAAGGACGATAGTAGGCAAGACACTGAGGGATCGCGTGAGGAACACCAGAATAAGAGAGATATGTGAGATTGAGGATATTATAAGATGGAGCAGACAGCGAAAAAAGGGACTGGTACGGTCGTGTTCAAAGAATGGACTCCACCAGACTCCCCTATATTGCATTGCATAATCAACCTCATGGGACTCGTCCTCGTGGAAGACCTCCTAAAATATGGAAGGACAGCTGGGAATCTACCTCACAGGAGGAGCAACTCTCTGGAGAACAGACCACATAGGTCTACAATAAGGAATAAGAAGAATAAGTTTTTATTAAGAACAAAAAATCAACAGTTGTGCTCAATTACTATATACTATTATTTCATTCATAGAAGTCAAAGGACGGAATTAATCAAAATGAAGTTTGATTGCTGGACTGTTAACAGTTAGCAGCGATAAAAGTCAGAGTTATATGAAATACAGTCACTGAGGACGGGAGCCGCAAAGAGCGGGAAACGCAGGCCCAGTTGACATATGTTTTTGGTCATTAGCAGCAAATATTGGCCCAGTACCTCAGAAGCCCGCCAGCCTGCCCGCGCATTGTTTGTTCGCGAAGCTAAAACAAATGTTGTCCAAACAGAATCCTAACTTGCAGGTAAAGAACGGCAAGTTATATTTTTAAAATTAAATCATTTATTTTTGTTTTAAAAACTAAACATATCAATTATCTCAACTCAAACGCATTAAAAATTCTATAAATTATACTGATATTCTAAAGTATGGTATATTCCTTCTCAAGCTGTAATGTTCATTTGTTTACGGTGATTTTTTTTTTGCTGTGTTTTTGAAATTCACAAATTTCCCATTTCAGAATTTCTAACATTTATAAAAACACGCAAGAGCCAATTGCTCATACTAAATATGTAAACTTTTAAATAGATCATAAAATTGAGCATTTTCTACAGCGCGTTTGAGATAATTAATTCATAAAATGGCGGTCTATATTAAATTATTAAGTTTATTATTATAAAATTGAGCATTTTCTACAGCGCGTTTGAGATAATTAATTCATAAAATGGCGCTCTATATTAAATTATCTACTTTATTATTATAAAATTGAGCATTTTCTACAGCGCGTTTGAGTTAATTAATTCATAAAATGGCGCTCTATATTAAATTATCAACTTTATTATTATAAAATTGAGCATTTTCTACAGCGCGTTTGAGATAATTAATTCATAAAAATGGTGCTCTATAAATTATCAACTTTATTGTTATAAAATTGGCATTTTCTACAGCGCGTTTGAGATAATTAATTCATAAAAATGGCGCTCTATAAATTATCAACTTTTTTGTTATCAATATATAAAATATACAATATATAAAATATACATACATAAAAAATATACGTTTTAAAGTATCTTATTAACAAAATTAAAATAAATTGAATTGTATTTACAAGAAATGTGGACTGAATCATAAATAAAACTCAGATCTTTGATTCCAATAAAGGAGTATTACTTTATACTTTAGGTAGGTACCCTTAAGTAATATTATATACAATTTCCTCAACTACTCGAATTAGGCATATTAGCTTTCTTTCTTCAATCAAGCATTTGATGAGACTTTTAATTGTGTATTTAATAAATAGTAATTTAATGTTGCATTTGTTAGATAAATTGATAAATAACATATTAAACGTGTTATTTATAAAGCGTATGGAATAAAACAATTATTCGAAGCTTAGCGTGCTTTCCCTTGACGTACAAAGCTCTTCAGCGGGTCTTAAAAGCACCTTCCTTTGACGGTAGCTGCTTATTCAAGCCCTACCGGATAACTAAAACAGAAACAGCCAGTTTAAAATGATACCACTCCTTAAAAGGGTTAGACCATTGGTAGTTGATATTCATTTATATTGTGATGTTGATTTGAAGCTTTTGTGTTTTGTTAATATTTTGCTGTGTGGTCCATAAAACTGTTGGATCCTCCAGCTTGCCGGTAGCTGCTCACTTAGTGTTGTCAAACAGTCAAACAAGCGGCATTCCAAACAACGGCAGGCTGGAGAACTATTGGTTTTACGGTGACACCCAAGTGTACCTGTCTACTGCCATTTTCATTGTAGATTTAATTCATATTTAGAAAATTATTATTTAATATATTTTGTAATCAGTCATAAAAAAAAGCTCCTGAAATCGCTTTCGTGGAAAATATCGGTATCAGAGGACTCCAAAGTGGGTACTCCAAAGTAGGTACTCCAGAATAGGTCCTTCAAAGTAGGTATTCCAAAGTAGGTACACCAAAGTAGGTACTCCAAAGTAGGTACTCCAATGTAGGTACTCCAAAGTAGGTAATCCAAAGTAGGTACTCCAAAGTAGGTACTCCAAAGTAGGTAATCCAAAGTAGGTACTCCAAAGTAGATATAAGGATTTTTAATGAGACGCCAAAGTCATACGAACGCGGGAGCCGCGTTGCTGGCAGTGAACGTGTTAAAAGCTTTAAATAATATAAAGATTACTGCTGGAAATTGGTGTCCCTAAAATGTACAGTCTTTATACAAATCCGTAAACACACTAAATGATTAGTGTTTTAATGTTTGAATGAGCATTAAAAATATTAATTAAAAAATATTATATTCGCATTATCACCAGAAAACCCATTAGGCATCCTTCGACCATGTTGTTCAAAGAATATCAAATTCTTAGTATTCGACAACTTTACATCAAAATATCAGCCATATTCTCCAAATTTAAAATTTCGAATTCAAGATCACAACAGAACCGTCCCACAAGATATTCCTCTCACCATAATTTCAAAGTTCCTCGCTGTCGCTCAGCTCTAGCCCAAAAGCAATTTCCATTCCGCGCGCCCTATATTTTCAATCGTCTTCCTGAGAATCTTAAATCAATTAACGACACTAAGAACTTTAAACGTGCTCTAACCAACTTTATAAAGGGGTCATCGTTAGACGTAGAAAACACTTATTTCTTTTAGATTTAGTAATTTTAATTATATCATCATATTGTGATTACCAATGTTAGCATAAGATTACTAACAAGCCATTTTACTAACAAACCACCATTTTACTAACAATGCTACTAACATAATATTTTATGTAATGGTCACGATACAGGCCATGCCAAGTGTGACAACTACAGTCCATAAACTTTTTTGGCAAATTGTAAAATAAAACATGTAAAATAAATAAATAAAATAAAAAATGATGGTGATATGATATACGAGTAGTGTGCAAAAATACATCGATATAACGGGTTACCCCATTTGAAGGTATTAAATTCATGTTCCTAGTAAATAATCAATACTAATAATATTTTTTATAGCGCCATTTTCGTGAGAGAGTCACTTCAAGTGCGCTTTTCGTCTGAAAAGTTTCTCTTAAAAAGTAAGGTTTTAAGTGAACTCCTGAAAACTCCATCGTTGTATTGATTACCTCATTTACATTTTCATATAAACATGGGATAGTTCTTGACTCATTTTTTGACTTATATAATAATAACATGCTAACTGTTAAAGTGCCGTTTTTGTTATGTAATCACCTCAAGGGCTTATTAACCCGACGATCGCCGTAAGCACAAATGTGCGCTCTACGTAGACGATCGCCATAAGCGCAGTTGTGCGCGCTTCGCAGTATTCGAAAGATGTATTTCAAAATTAATTCTGATTTTCTCACAACGACATCTATGAATATTTTAAAATATTAACAAACCAAAAAGGATAGATATTTTTCGATAGTTTGGGAGAAAATACGTGGCGTACCGGCGCGCTGTTTTTACAAACATGTGGCGATGAATGGGTTAAGACGTGTTTTAAATCTAAAAATCAAAATACGAACGCTGCATCGTTTAGAAAGTATGATAAAACAAAATATACAAGTTGGGCTTTAATTTTGGTATGAAATATGAACTTTGGGTTTTCAGTTTAGATCTGAAATCGATCGGATCATCTATGCATTGGTATGAACGGAGATTGTTCCAAGCTGATGGACCGGCAACTGCAAAGGCTCGATTGCCGAAATTTGTACTAAGGCAATGGCTTCAGCTTAACTAATCTATTGCAGAGGAGTTTGCTGAGCGAAGTGTGGATTTCCTTTCATATAATTAAGGCAACCTTTACTCACAAAACAACTCAAGCGAATTTGGGAAATCCAAATAATTACTCCGATCCGCGAAACATCCGATCTAATCGTCGAACTCAGCCATTTTTGTGTGTCCTTTAACTGGGAGTTTTTACGAAGTATAATAATATAATAATATTAATAATTAGGCTAATTTGAATAGCGTCGTTTTCGGGAATGCTCACCTCAAGGGTGCTTTGACAATGTTTTTAGTCATGAGAGCTGCATGTGACACCAGCAATGAGATAACCGTTGTTTACATTTTGTGCGATATTTTGAAAAGGTATATTTTTAGGTGAGATTTAAAATCTGTCGGATTGTCAATGCATCTGAGGCGTGCAGGAAGCATATTTCAGGCGGATCGGTCCTGCCACTCGAAAGCCCGATTTCCGAAAGTTGTCCGGGGGTTGCACTTTGGCTCAACTAATCTGCCTATTGCCGAGGAGTTTGCTGATCGATGCGTAGATTGCCGCAAGTTAGGGCTTTCAGCAACACAAAATTGATCATTTTCTTCCATGGAAATTCGTTCCTAGTTTGTTATCTTTAGTGACGTGTTTATCCTGTGTCTCTAGGTGAGATTTATATACTATACCATAAATACATATAGCCGTCTAACATCTAAAATATATTACTAAGAACCACAGATATAAGGGAGTCTCCGATCCATTGAGGAGGCGACACTCCGAGACAGAGTGAGAAATTTGAAAAAGGGAAGATGGGAAAGACTGAGAAAACGTTATTAGAGAGACCATGTGAAGAGAGCGTGTTCTGAAAGAGTGATAAGCAAAGCAGGAAATACCAACGAACAGACGACCCCCATGAAGACCACCCAAAAGATGACGAAAATATTGGACATCTAGGTACATCTTAGGAAGAGGCTCCGAGAAATGCCAGTTCTAAAGAAAAGGAGTAGATCAACTAACCTCATTATCTAATTGTTAAAGATATCACAGATACAATGTTGGTTAGACAATCTTACAAATGGAAGATCACAACAATTCAACTAAAACAATAAAACAAAAATCAATAAGTGAGAACACACATAAAGGCGAGCTCTTATATTTGTGGGTAGACCGATGCTCCGATGTTTTAAACTCATTTATTTTCATTTCCATATTTCGAGTCTGTTTGAAATTTTGATGATGATGTGTTAAACGGTCTTTTATAGTTCCGTTTGTCTCTTACAATGGCGTGTTGAGGGCCGCGTAGGTAATACTTCTCTTTGAAGTGAGTCGGTACTTAACGATATAATATTTTAAATGCAAACTTCAAATAAGTGTCGGATAATGCTAATATCCCACTTTGGCTCATGGGGTGTGACTTTACCAATTTTACTGCCATGGTTTTCAAAAATAATATTTCGCGTACACACATCCGTTATGTTTTATTTTAAATAGTCAACTTCAGAGAGTAAAAACTGTAATACTTTCGATATTTTTAATTTGTTCTTCATGATCACAGAATTTAAAATAAAATCATAAGAAGAAATTAATGTTGTTATTTGAAATTTCATGGTACAAGGTCATTGTTAATAATGAAAAAAAAACTTTATTTTTATTTTTTATATACATATGTTTAGTTGAATTTCACTTATGTCGGTAGGTCTAATGGGCACAAGTAGAATTTGTCTAAATATATATTTTTTAAAAAATACACATATCTTAATTTTTATTATTTAAAATCATAAGGTTTTTAATTAAAACGAATTAAAACGCCTGTTTTATAGAAGTTTTATTACATTTTATGGTAAGTTCGTGTATCTTCTTATGAAAGCAATTTCAAATGTTCACATTTGATATAGGTAATTCATTATAATTCACGTTTGAACATTTGATAATCCCTTAGAAAGGCAAAACGTGTCATTACCATAAAATGAAATAACACAACAGACGTTTTCGATCATTTCAATATTTTATATGGAGATTTACGTCATTGTTCAAGAAACAATATAATAGGTTTTACCTGACTTTGAATCTAACTAAAAGGTTTCCATTTATTATTCACAGACAACTCTTCATCTGTTAAAACAACATCTTATGAACTCAATATGCAAGCGACGGGAATATATTTTTGCTCAAAGATTTAAAATTCATAGTCAACATTCATACAAAGTACAGTGTTCATTTTAGATTTTTAGATTCAAAACACATTTTAATGCACCCTTGAAGCGATTACATCACAAAAACGGCGCTTTAAAAGTTAGCATATTATTATTATAAATTAATATAAATATAAAATATGAACGATTTTCTTTTTCTTTTACAGCATTCTTAGGAATGTTACACAATTTATTGTATGGTTTTTATTTATTAGACATAATTAATTGATATTAAACTTATTGAAAATTTTATCCAGAATAAGAATTACATAATTATCTTAACAGTTTACATGAAATTCTAACTAGAATTAATTCATAGATGTGAGTGAAACGTTTGAAATTTCCAACTAGTTTTTTGTACATTTTTAGATAACCATAAATAATCATAGAAGCATTTAAGTGTTTGTCAATATGTCAAATGGAGAAAGAAAAGACGATTTTAATTCTTTCTTATCATGATTGTTTCTATTGAAATAGTAATATAATTTAAAGTTCTTTTAAAAGGTTTCAAAAACTTTCAAATGAAAATTTTAGTCTCGAAAACATTTTTTTTAGAAATTTACTGTAGGTATATAACTATAATTATAATGTTATGGTGGAAAAGGCGTCGGTTTTGTTTTCGTTAGTCGCAGTATTTTCATTCAAATTATTATTTATTAAATATCAATAAACATATATTTTCAAAAATAAATTTTATTTTCGAATAATTGTATGCCTTGAAGGAACTTAAAATATTTTTTAGTACCTACCTACCTAATCTATTTTATCAATATAAATAATACTAATATATAATATAAGTTTCTTATCTATCTATATATTTTTTACAAAAATTTACGAAATCACATTGTTAATAGGTATACAATAGTTACAAATAATTCGCAATTATTTTAAAAATAATTTATGATTATTTAAATGCTTATTGGTCGCTAGTAAGAGAATAATTTAAATAACTTTTTTAATTATATGTAGGTAACTCTATATGATTATAATTTATTGATAGATTACATGACAATTGTGTAGGTATATACGGAATATTTATTAATTTATTGTTTCTTGAATAATTACGTTACGTATTAACTCCATATCAAATAAATCATTCAAATACAAACGAATATTTTCTAGAATGAATATATTATTTTGTGGGAATGACATGTTTCGACTGTCGAGGCATAATCAAATGTGCAATTCAATTCAGGCGATACATTTCATTTGCATAAAATAAGATAATATAATGCTCATAGAGAATAGACTTTTCATTTGTATCAATTCATTCTTATTAATTTCGTTTCAACTCTCATTTATGTTTTATGACAAAAGCAGCTAAGCGAATTAGCGCGACGGATTCTGCATTATGATTAAAGAATTGTGTAGGTAATTTATGCTTGGTATTTACCTGTATCCATTCTATTGTAGGTCTCCAGCTTGATGGATGGTGATGAACAACAATATATAAAAAAATAAACACTCAACAATTGTCACAAAACTCAAAAATCTTTTTCCGTATCTTCATTTTTTGGAGTACAAGTAAACACATTGTCCAAGTTATCTTTTCTCATAATCTTTGGCAGAGTAAACAGTAGTTTTAACACAGTTTTTATTTAATGAAAAAATATTTATTAATGGACTACAGAGGAGCGATTTTATTTTAAATGTGTTCGTAATGGGAGAGAGATCTGTTTATTATTTTTATTTCAGTCCGTTTCGATCTAGTTGGAGGGATTTCCCGCAGAGTCCATTGACACTTTAATCTTTAACGGTCGATCGATCTTACAAATGCAAAATAAATGGAGGAAATGCATTCAACCCCCACCGATTTGTATTCTCCCGGCCGTGGCAGGGGGACGACTGGCGGCGCCGCTACACGCTTCAAATACGTTCCGCTTTTTTCGTTTTCCGTTTAAAATCGTTCTGTCCCATTGGCTGCCGAGACACCCGACTGACCGCCCGGGCGGAGGCTGAGAGCATCTTGCGTTTCACTCTGCGCCTGCCCCTCGACCAATCGGGGAACGCGATTCCAAATTAGTTTCGTAGGTTTTCCGCGCGGATCTTCCTGCCGTGGAACGGAGCTGACGGAAAAACAAAGACGGAGAATCGTTACGGCGGTTTTGAAATGAATGATTATTTTGATGGGATTTCGTCTGCTTGGCGGACAACGATGAAAGCTGGATAGAAAGAAAAGAGTGGAAAAAATCTGTGTTGACACTCCATCGATTTATGAACTGATCCTGTCACATAGAATCCATTAAAACATGTTTTTCTCGAGAAGATTAATGTTGTATCCGAATGAAAATTAATGAAATGAATTAATGGGAGTTTCGAATGACAAGAACTAATGTGAAATTAAAAATATCTTTGTAGTTAGGTATTTCATTTTAATGACAATATAATTAGGTGCGGTATACACTTAAATATTAATTCTGATTTTTTAAATTCAAATTACGTGTGTAACAGAAGCTTATCGTATCCGCTTAATTTATTTATTTATATGTATCTGGGTTGTTAAGAATTTGAATGCTAGAGTAAATTACACCGGGGAAAATTTTATTAGATTGTTGAGTCAATAAAAAAGGCAATTTCATAAATCAGCATACCAGAACAGCATCACACGAGGTAGGTACCCGCGGCTGTGATAAGTAACACATTATATTGTTTTACTTAAGGGGAGTAGCCAGGGGTGGTCCTGTCATTCATCAACACCTAATCAAAGTCATATTAATTTCCCAAGTAGCATCTGGAAAAATCAGGTACCATTGCTATTTACCTTTTAGGTGCTACGACATTTTTCCTAATACTAGTGAGAAATGTGGCCATTTGTTATTAGATTTATTTAAAACATAATATTGATCGTACAAGTAGGTACCTACACGAGAGAGATGCACTTTTTATTTCAAAGAAACTATTTAGTACCTATTTATGAGTCGTACGGAAACTATTTAGTACCTATTTATGAGTGTATGACGACGTACGGAGAGTAGGTAGGTACCTACATAAAATATAGAATACCATATACTGTTGATAATTAAAATAAACAAAAACTGTAAAAAATCACTTTAAAATGTATATTTAAATGTATGTTTCAGCAGCTCGCTGCCTTCTTCTGGTGGGACGACCAGAAGATTTGAAGATTCGAATTCGAAACATGTTTTAAATCGACCAGAAGATTCTGGTGGGACGACCAGTTATTATTTTTCTGCCAATAGATAAAAAATATGTACGGAACATGTTGAGTAAATTGCATAGTTTTACAATATTTTATTACATAAAAATGATTTTGTGAATATCTAAAAACCACCGACCGCCACTGCCTGTGGGTCACGCACGGAACATGCTTTTCCAGGTTTACCTACGTCCCGTTGCAATTTTAATCAATTTTGTGATATATTTTAATGTGTGAAACATTATATCTAAATTATTTAAATGACTAGTCAGATTATAATAAAATCTATTAAAATAAATTATTAGTATTAAAATAAATCTATTATGGGTCCACAAGACGGATGATAAGTTCCATTATTTTTAATATAGTTTTTAAATTTATACAACGAAGATCCGTGTTTCTCATTTTTATCGACCGGCGATTGGGATATCGTTGCAGTCTTCAGGGTAGTTGTATATATGATAAGATATAGGTAATACCCTGAAGTTGGAGACTGCAACGAACTCCGAAACGTCGGTCGAGAAAGGCGAGTTACAATGATTTTCCCAGGATCCCAAAAAACATATGCTACCGCCTGGGAAAATTTACGCAATTATTGTACAATGAATGTAATTGGCGCTTTGGAAATACGAAATGACATGATGATGAATGTAATTTAGTCCAAGGTGGATAGTCTTCAAAGAGAACAAAAACAATTAGCACAATAAACCATTTTTTAAACAAGTAGATGAATTTGTGTATTCGAGAAGATTACAAATAGATAATCAAATCAAATCAGTTTATTAATTCAAAAGACATTACAAACAGCAAAATGTTTTAGGCATCTATCGAGTAGAGGTAAAATATTATAAAAATACAACATAATACCAGGAACGCATTAGAGATGGTTCGACATTAGGAAGACAATGTACTTTCTAAAGTCAAGAGTATTTGTCCCCTGAATATGAAAGACGTCGATCTCCGAGGAGACCGCGTTCAGCAGAATAATTTATCTTCCCACCTGTGTCACCAGAAGCAGATTGGTTCTGGTGGCCGGTAGGTAAAACAATCTGTGCTGTCGCTGACGGAGAAATCTATCAGGGACAAAAAGACCAACACCCTGAACATAATGAATAAGAAGTGAGCGATAGTGAAAGAACAGTGCAGGGAGGTTTAAAAAAACATACCAAAACTCTGAGGGTAGAGCAAAATGAAGTTATTTTACCGAACCCTGTACATGGAAGTAAAACACAGAAATAGCAAACGAAAGATGGATGCAAAACAAATGCGGTAAAAAAGGTATAGGTATCAAGTAATATAGATTCTTTAACTTTTTCATTTCATTAGTACATACAAATCAGTGTTTCCTAATTAGTGGTACACGTACCCCCAGGGGTACGCGCGGAATCTCTTGACCGAGATAATTTAATCGGTAAAAAATAAATAATTATGCAAACAACAATTGCCGAAATATATTTTTAATCGTTACACTGTAAAGGGTGTTTTTTTGAGGTTTAGAATATTGAAAAAAAACACATTAAAATAATGTTAATGTCTATGATATTGGCCTTATTTAATAGATAATGTTATGCCATTATTGGGCTATAAGCTCCACGGTTAGCTCGAATGAAGCGCAATCGTGAAATTCAATTTTCGACAATTGTCGTCATGGTCTTCCGAATGACTTGCTCGGATGGACGATTATGTCAACCGTAAAATGGACGTAGTGACGATAAGTTTGGCGAACCGAACCCTGATTTTCAAAATAAATTTGCACAATCAGTCAGTATATTTATGGTAAAATGGCAAAACGTACTGACTACAAATCAATTGTTAATTATTAAATTGACAGTCTGAAGAAACAATGTTGCTAGTTTAAAAACCAAACCTCTAAAAAACACCCTATTTTTACTGGCATTTTTCACGACGTAGGTACCTACCTGTGCGAGAACGGATATTCAACCATGACAAACTTAAAACCTAAACATCGTCGCAAATTTTAACTCGAAGACGACTCCTGACTGAAGCTGACCAAAAAGCAACCAGATTTTTCAGAGTTGTGAAAAGAAAAACGTGCACATTAAACCGATTTTCATCGTCATTAGAACTGTATTTTGATGGTAAAAAATGTTATGAAAAAAATAACTAATTTATTTATTTATTTATCATTCCCGCAATAATGAGTACGCGAGTTTGAGGTCTTTCTTGAAGTGAAAAACTAATTGGTATAAAGTATACTTCTTCTAATTATTTAAATAAAGGACAATTTGTATTCTTATTTTGCAGTTTGAATGTGCCTGTTCGTAACCACGCAATATAAAATCTCATTAATGAACTGGATTAACGATTTGGGTGTGCAAATTTTGCAAATTCATTTCGCCCTGATTATGGCGACATTGTTAAAAAATAATCATACTTCGGGACTCGTTTGGCCGCTGGAGTCTCACTTAAACGGTTGGAGGTAGGCAGAGAGGGGTGGAGAATCAACGGTCTTATCGGAGTCGTAAAACTTGAATCGTTATTCCAGCCAACATAATAGAATTATAATCAGCAAAACCTTTTGCGCTGTTCACGTTTTATATACGTACTTTGGTAAATTGCTTGAGTTTTAAAAATAGGGGAATTCGGAGATATAAGAATCAATTTTTCAATAAAAAAAACAGAATTATTGCATTTAAATATATATTTTTAAATACTGTATTTTCCCAAACCAATTTTTTTCACTTTTTACTAACATGTTTAGGGCTACAGACGCCCTTCCTCAGTGTATAAATGCTAACAATAAATTTTAACAACTATTTATTTTTAAATTTTTAATTGTATCTCAATAGAGACGAAGAAACAAACTGGAAACTGAATATGGATGATCAAGGTGTTTACAGGACTTATGACCTGTCATTGGTTGGGTTAAGCGCACGCTTTATGTAATTACAACATTCCCCATTCCACCATTGTTATTATGATCATGTATGATACATTTTTGGAAGTTGTATATATACTCCAAATTCATACTTATCTTCACGTGGCAGTTCCAGTTAGCCATCTATGTAGATTTGATTGTACTAATTAATTTTTTTTTTAAGATCAATCTATACAATCCATCCACTAACGCCATCTATGAAGAATGATTGTTTAGCATTTAGCAAACTACTTTATTAACACAATGCGAAGAGGCTACCGCCTCCTATCGCACTGTTAGAAGTCGCCTGGAGTATCCACTCCTATTTTATACGCCAAATAATTGACCAGAATATTTACAAATATTTGTGAAATGTATACTTACATCTGTATACGAATCCTGGATTTTCATCTGTGGGTGGTTAATTTTAAATTTTTAATTGTATCTCAATAGAGACGAAGAAACAAACTGGAAACTGAATATGGATGATCAAGGTGTTTACAGGACTTATGACCTGTCATTGGTTGGGTTAAGCGCACGCTTTATGTAATTACAACATTCCCCATTCCACCAAAAATTTCTACCCTGAGGAAGGGCAACTGTGGCCCGAAAGTGTAAAAAAAGTACAGTGAAAGTACAGAAATTACAGTGTTTTCAAAAAATAAAAAAAAGCGATAAGTCTGTTTTTTAAAACCTTTCTTACCGAGGAAAACGTGGCATGATCAAATCAATCAAATATTAAATGTCGACCACGTGAGATGTCGAAGATATCGACGTGCATGCGTGACACGGTCGTGGACCGGATTGCCGTACCATATTCGCAATCAAGACATCGAAGGAGTTTTCTGGAGCTCTCTTAAATTCTTTATTTTTAAGAGAGGCTTTCCAGAGAAAGAGTCCCTTTGAAGTACCTAAATCTCTAATGAAAATGGCGCGTTCCTGACATACTTCTCTCGATTCCTAAAGAATCGTGTTATGTACGCTCGTCGATTTCTCCGACTCCTCACGTGGCCGATAGGTATTTAATATTTAATTGATTTGGTCGTACCATGGTTTCTTCGATCTTCGTCTATTTCTTCCATTTACGTCGTTTACATATACTTTATTTAATGTTCTTTCTTCGTTCATTCTTTTCATCTGTCCAAAACATCTTAATAATCCTGTAATTATTTTGTTCGTAACAATGTCAATTGATAATGCCTTAGAAGCGCGAAACATGTCATTCCCATAAAATGTAATAAAACTTCTAGAAAACTGATGTTTTCATTCGTATTAATTATTTAATATGGAGTTTTACATCATTGTTCAAGAAATAATAAACAATTTCATTCGTACTGCATTCACTTCTAATATTTGCGTTTGACTCTCTACAATAAACATAATTTATTCAACTTTCATCCTTCTTTTGGCAGTTCCTTGCTTCACTTCCATATACATTGGTCAGTATAAGAACACCATTTTGCGCTTAGAAATAAAGAATAAATGTGCAGTATTTTATATAAATGCATCATAAATGCATGTCCGATCAAAGATTTGTCTGGTAAGAAATTTGGCCGAGGCGCGAACGAGCACGCGGTAGGGCGGTTAGTTAGCGTTCCATTTTCAAAATTTTCCACGGCTTGTTTATGGCTCTTTGTGCGGTTCGTATTCCCGTACGAGTCCGGTAAAAGAACAAAACGCCGCGGCCCTTGCTGAAACGATACCCCTTTTATGACCCCCGCGGAACGCAGTTACTTACAAGAAAATAATGAAGAAATACAATAGCTGTGATTTACGGCGCTCGCGTTGATAACACCAAGTAGCTGCGGCTGCGCAATACGGATTCGAATTCATATTCAAGATTCGATGTTTTAACAATTGAACTGCGATTCGAATACTTATTTTAGATAGTAAACAGAATACCGAACCCCGGCGGTAATACACATCGGACTTTAGAAAGAGACTGTGGACCATAATCGGCTTACGTTCTGATTTGTAGGGCGTTGTCTCTGTCGCACGATACCACGCTCTATAAGGTCGAAGATAAGAAGTTTACGGCTGGCAATCTCTTTCATAAGCCTAACATGTATTATTTACTGCCAAATAGGTACTGTTTACCAATATAAACAGTGCCTATCTGCAGAGCCATCTTGCCATTAGTTATGCCTATAGATAGAGCAATCTCTTTCCTTAATCGGGTCGACATATTTCATGATACTGGGAATCGCCTCAGTGCTGCAATATCAATGTTATTATTATTTGTTGTTACTCCTATTCTTAAATGAATTCTTATTATGTAATTGCAAACGATCTGGAATCTTTAATGTTTATAATTTTTATTTAAATAATTGAAATAAACAGTTTTAAAGATAATCGAATGATTTTACTGAAATCTCTTGATGGAAATTCATTTTAAATAATAATTAAATAAAACGATGTTTTTTTTTAACTATTTCACTTTTGTCTTTATTTCGACAGCGAGCCTGACGAAACCAGTCGCTGGCGAAATAAAGACAAAAATGGAAGTACTCGTAGTGAAAAAACATCGTTTCATTTTATTATTATTTGAAATGAACAGTTTTAATCCTAATCGCAAGTAGAGAAAATTCTGAGATTGAAACTGTACGAGTATTTAAACATTTCAAAATAACGTTAAAATTCCGTCAACTCGTGGTCAAATAACGTAAGATTTATAGCTCCGGAAGCAACCTACCAAAACATATTAATGAAGACAATTGATGTACAGCTTTGAGACATGGTGTATAACCGAAAGCGATAGAAACAGACTGGATGAAGATGTTAGAAAATTCATGGAGATATCTGAATATTGAATGACTTGGTTCTCGGTAGAATAAAAGAAGGGAGGCGACTTATTAAAAAAAATCTCTGAGAATCTGGAAGAAATGTGCTCATATGTTGAGCTGAAGAGGGCTGCAGAAGAACGAGGAGAACGAGGTGCAAGACTTTTAGGATTCGGATTGAAAATTTGAAGAAGTTGTCACCTTTAACATGCTTCTGCGATCAAAAAGTAACATAATATTGTCTTTTTGATAGTTAAATGTTTATTTCAAATTGGCCGAATAATCACTGAGTCGACTTTATTTTGATTTAAAATTATTCATAAAACAATTAAAAAATAAATATATGATGTTAAATCGTTAGGTATTTTACAATTTCCAAGATTGGCTGTTTTAACGGTTTTGTTTAATTATTTTATAGTTTGATTTGTGAGAAAATCTATATTTAATATATCAGTGTACCTATAATCTAACATAAAAAAAAATTAATTGAAATTTCATGGTAGAAAGAAGTTCATTGTAAATAATAAAAAATATTTTTTAATGTATATTTAGTTAAAATCCACTAATGTTTGTGTCTTCAACCGCTTTTGGTCATCTGCCATCTTCTGGTGGTGACCAGAAGATGGCAGCAGGCTGCAGAAACCGGTCCAATACAAAAACATTAGTGGATTTTATCTAAATACACAATTTAAAAAGATTTTTGCATTTTTATTTTATGTTCATTAGCTTAATCGTATATAAGTAGGTACCGAAGAAATATGTTTTTATTTATTTATTTCAAATTAAGAATATTTCGTAGTTAGGTATACTAAAAATTAAAAGTTATTTTGATTAGATAATTATTCAAAAATGTATTCTATTCTAAATAAAATAATTATTTAAGAAAATATGTACAATTCTTTCTTGATCAGCATAATTTTCCATTGAACAATTTGAATTTGATATACAATTTTCTAGAAATTTATTCCTAAAAGAACTTTTAAATTATAATACCTACATAATAAAGCAATAAAAATGTTCTCGCCTAGGATAAATGAAATAAGTTGGTATGAAGGCGCAATCTAGAACTTTTGAAATAATAATAATTTAAAAAAGGAACGCCACGCCCCCGAGCCAAGAGGCCGCCCCGCCAGCGCCATGTTGGTTGGCGGGGCGTGACCGTTGGCAACACTAGCAGAAAATCGATTGTTATATCTGTGGCGATTCAACCACTATTTAATTTGCAATTGATTGATATAATTCCCACTTTAATGGTCAATTTACTGATTAATTAAACATACCTATTACCTATATAAAGACATAAATTGTATATTTACATTTGAAATATAACTCAACTAAACGAATGTTTACAAAATACGTATTTTTTTTTTATTATCTGCGACGGACGAGAAAACAATACTAAAACGAGAAAACAATACATAGATAACTAAATTTATTACGCTTCAGAATAATAAATTTGTTCGTAATATATGACCAAATAATCATTATAATTTCTTAAATTACTCAACGACGCCATTTTGTCTTATTCGTATTAAAAGTATTTAAGAGTGACACGAAACATACATTTTGGATAAAGAAACAAAAAAAAAAAATCAGTACCTACTCACAACATTCTAGGTGAATAAAAAGTGAAAACGTTTAAATAAAATTATGAATGTCTTCTATGTTCACCATTAGGTACTTTGCGTTGTGGATCATAATTAAACAATATTTTTTAAACTTTGAAACACAACACTTTATTTAAACTAGAAACAAAATTAAAAAAAATTAAAACAAGCATGTTTCGGGACACAGAAGCCCTCATAATAATAATAATATAACTACATACTAACTTTAGCGCTGTTTTTATAACGTCATAATGCCCCAAGGGCGCATTATGATGTGTTTTAAATCTAAAAAATCTAAATATAAACGCTGCATCTGATATTCGCGATCAGTTAGAAAGTAAAATAAAACAAATTATAATGTTGGGTATTAATTTGGGTATGAAATACGAAAAATATGGGTTTTCAGTTTAGATCTGAAATCTGTCGGATCATTCCAAGCTGATGGGCCGGCTGCTGTAATGGCTTGATCACCGAAATTTGTACTAGGGCAACGCTTCGGCTTAACTAATTTTCCTATTGCAAAGGAGTTCACCGAGCGAAGTGCCTATGGATTTCCTTGAATTTAGGCCGTCCGTTATACAAAGGGATATATGTTATAATTTGGTACCATTCCATGTTACGCTTTGAATACTGTCCAGCAGAGTTTAATCTGGATTCCTTCTGAACTTTTAAGCCAGTAAAGTTTTTTGAGATGTATTATATGGGACTTCATCAGTGTAGTTATATTGTAATATGTAGGTAATACAAAAAATATATTTTTTAATAATTCATGAATTTGATCAGTTTTGACAAATATTAAAATGATTTTTTTTAACGTTGTTACAAAGTTTAAAAAATATTGTTCAATTAATATCATTACCTTTTTTATCACTAAGATTGAAATTAATGAAGATAAGAAATGAAAATCTTCAACGTGGACTGAAATAGCTGCTAATTAAGCCAATTAATATGATGAAAGAACCGGATGGTCTCCAGGATTGAAACAGGAAGTCCCCTGAACCAGGAACCAAAGGTTCTGTTTCGTAGACCACTGAACCTTAATGACGCCATCTTGATGCAGTACCATAGTTATGAGATACTAATTAATTAAATTGGACTAAGCTGGACAGCTTTCGGAAACATGGGTTACATTCTTAAAAATCGGAAAATACCGATCAACCTAAAACGAAAAGTCCATGAAGCCTGCGTTCTGCCAGTTGGTACTTATGGTCTTGAAACTGTTACATTCTCCAAACAAAGTGCCGAGAAACTATAAGTGATCCAAAGAGCCATGGAAAGAGCCATGTTAGGAATAAGCCTAAAAGACCGAGTCAGAAACGATACGGTGAGAGAAAAACAAAGGTCACTGACATCATCCACCGGGTGACGACTTTAAAATGGTAATGGGCAGGTCACGTAGCCAGAAGCTCAGATGAAAAATGGACAAGAAGACTGCTGACTTGGAGACCGTGGACGGCAAAGAGAAGTGCAGGGCGACCGCAACTACGGTGGAAGGATGATCTGAACAAACACGTCGGAATAAACTGGATGCAGTCTGCACAAGACAGAGTGACATGGAAGCGAATGGAGAAGACTTTTGTCTAGGAGTGGACAGAAATAGACTAAGGAAGAAGAAGAAGAAGAATAAAACATTTTATATTTTGATGAATCGACGTATTAATGTGGAGGAGGCCATGGCTAAAACGTGTGACGGCACTTCCTCTCTTCAAACGCTTATTGAGATATATACCTAATTATGGTTAGTTATCGAGCTACTTATGAATACCTTGAAATTAAGAAGAATTCTTAACATATTTTACGAATGGCACCAACTTTCGCACATCCGCAATTTACATGTATATGTACGTTCAGTTAGGTTAGGATAGATAATATATATTGGTTGAGCTAATTTAGTTCAGTATCTTGTCACTGCGGCAAAATTCTGAGGAAGTTGACAGATCAGGGGTGCAGGGGGAACGAAGACAAGAAGCGGCATCCCTTAAGATCTTTTTTGCAGGGGTTGTCAATTTTACGTCTTATTTTGTTTTTAATGATATCATACAAATTATAAAATACCTCATATGTTATAGATTATATTAATTTATAATGATGCATGTGCAACTGTAACTATTGAAAATATTAACTTACTAACTAACCATCACGTTGTAGTCTCCTCAAATGGGCGGGCAGAAATAATAGACCTCAACCCTGTTTTTTTCCTGACATTATTTTCTCACTTCTTCTACATTCATGCACGAAAGTCTATTTCTCTCACTGATCACGTGGCCAACATTTAATATTTGATCGATTTGATAGTGCCACGTTTCCTCAATGCGGTGCAAAAGTGTTATGAAAAAAATAACGAAAGGATCGTTAAAATGAAAAGAATGAAAGAAGACAGAATAGTGAATAAATTCAATTCAATTAAATTAAGTTCATTGAAAAAAATCGTTGTAGACATTTTCCAAGGCGTTTATGATTACAATTTTTAAAAAATAATGTCAATAAAAAAATAGTATAAAGGAATAAAGTATATGTAAACGACGTGAACGGAGCTAGAAATAGAAGAAGGCCGTGAAAATCGTGGCACGATCAAATTAATCGAATAATTATACTAAATGTCGGTCACGTGAGGAGTCGGAGGAATCGACGTGCGTGCGTGACACGATGTATGAATCGTTCAAAATCAATATGAATTATTTAAACTTATTATTTAACTATGGGTTATGTATATTTGTTTGAAATGCTCTGGTCTACAGCGAAGGAAAAAGAAACTAATTTGTAATTAAGCCGAAACCACGTGACGCCAGCGATGCCGACAGTGGCGGCCTAGAGTCATCTGTCATGTGATGACAGCTTCCAAAATATAATAAAAACCCCGTCAAGCGTGCAAGGAGGATATCGCTGGATGGAGCGTTCGGCTTAATTTGTATGCAATATTTTGAAGTCGCTTCGAAGAATAACTGTACGTTCCATGTTATTTGCACGATATTCAAATAAATTGTGTTCTTATTTATCCATCGTAAAAAACGAAAACTGTTCTTTTATTTTTTATTATTAAATATAAAATCCAAACAGAAAGGGAAACAAGCATATGTATTTAAAAATTCAACCTTGACTATATTTTGTATCGCGAATACTTTTACCTTTATCATTAGAAGTAGGTAACATATAAAGTGGAAAATGGCGGGTTTTAATTAATAAAATTATCGCTAATATAATTTTAAATATTACTGAAACATCAATACAGTGATTTTTCTTGTAAATGTACAATACAATACTATATCATATTAATTAGGCTAATTTGTATAGCGCCGTTTTCGTGAACCTCAAAGCTGCGTCTGACACCAGCAATCTATATCTCAACTGATATGAGTACATTTATATAGACATCATCGTAAAAACGATATGAAAAACGGTATTATGTAATACCTACAGTATTTTGTTATAAAAATCTTAATTTCACTATTTTATGTATGTTTAAGTACAATGCATAAAATAAAATTAATAAGTTTTTAAAATTTATTATTATATTTTTAAAAATATATAAAAATGTTAATGGTACACCTATCTTTGACTACGAACTAATATTATAAAATACTTCAATTTCAAAATATTTATATATAATACCTAATTACAAAACAAAATAATAAAAATCCCGAATAATCCACAGCTTTTCATATTTATCTCATTTTTAATTATTACTAAAAAAAACGGAATATTTTATTTCTAAATAACATTATGAAAAAATATATTTCTTAGACACGAATGATCCAACATTTTTTTCTAAAATCTACCACATTTTTGTTCCCAGCATGATTTTATTATAATCACACATTTATTGCATTAAGCTTTTGATTAATATATAATATATGATCGAGCATATCAACGCAAAGGACATTAAATAAACAAATTAATTGTGAATATAGTGAATTTCATCTCCCCATAGTTGTAAGCTACATTAAGTGTACATAATTGTTTTTGTATAACAAACATACTTCCGATCAGCTTTTTATTCTCCCCATAGACATACCTAAAATGTTCCGGCTGAGGCTTTTCATGATTTCCTCAGCTGTAAGGCAAATGTCGGAACTTATAGGGTATAGATAGCCCATGGACCACAGAGCTTGAATGTAAAATACGTGTACATAAATAAATTTTGTAAAAAATAATAATATCCTTTATTTAGAAACTAATAAAGGAAAAATATATATATTAACGCCAGCAAAACCGGAAATATGGCAATACTGAATTGTGGAGTTTTGCTGTTTTGTTCTTATAAATTTATTATAATATTAATATTTACATCATTACAGCACTACCCAAATAGATGCAAAGAGTATATTTACTCGTGACATGTGATAGGTATCTTATCTATAGCCATTTTAGTGTGAGAATAGCTCTTTACATCATTAAATACGAGCGCAAATCGATACAAAGAGTACCTACCTATAGTTAATATATACTGATTCTTGTGACATGTGATAGGTAGCTAATCTGTAGCCTTTTATTGTCACGTGAATTCTACACCAGACGAAAGACAGTGTGAGAATATATCTTTACATCATTACAGCACGATCCAAATCGATGTAAAGGGTATAGTTATTATATATATTCTCAGGCGATGTGATACGTAGCTAGCCTATCGCCATTTAATTGTCATGTGAGAATCACACTGTCATTGCCGACAATCGAACCTGGAACCTTCAGTGTGACAGTCGTAGCTATTGCCACTCTGCCACGAAGGTCATTTAATGTGGCAATTGAAATATATTTTTAACATTTCTGCAAATCGACGGCTCTGAAATGTTTTCTGAATTTGGCTAAAGATTATTGTTTTCTTTTTTAATTGAAAGAAGCAATGCGTTCCTTATTATTTTCATTCTCTCAGCATCCTGTGTATCCTCAGTAATTAGATTCGGCAGTTGTCCAACGATCGACCCCGGCCCTTAACATTTCAGCGCTCATTAAGGCCGTCTCGTACTTCGAGCGTCCAACCCGCGCCCAAACTTTGAGGCGGGGACAAATAATTCGTAGAATGAATGGGAACAAGTGATGAAAGACTGTTCTTTTCATCAGAAAATCGTGTCTTATATTTAAGTATGATTCTAGAGTGCAGATTTCGACTGTTCATTGGATAATGCGAGAAAACATAGGTACAAATGTACTGAAAAAAAAATGTGACTATTATATCCTTCAGAATATCGTGTCTAATATTTATTTATTTAGATATTTATTTGTTTGTAGTAGATGGAATATATTCCAATATTTATATTTTGTTACAGACAAATAACTTAAATCTATAAACATTTTAAGAGAAATTAACCCTAAGAATACATGTACCTATGTATGTAGATTATTAAAGTAGAAGGACACTATTATAAATAAGAATATAGGTCTAAAGATTGTTAATGAGAGTAGGACAATAATAAAATGAAGAATACGGGTATATGGATTGTTAAAGAAAGAAGGATTTATAAATAAATGTACCCTGAGAGGAGCAATTTGAACATGACTAGTAAACTTGAGTTGGTTTGCGAAATTGAGGGTTTGGTGGAGGTCGATACCTTTTTAAGTGTAGAAAAAGTTTTTTTGATTTACTCCAAAAAAATCTAAGTCTTATTTTAATACTTAATAATTAAGTATTATACAACCTCCAAAAAATTGTCTTACATGCTCATAAAGAAAATAGGTGGAATGGGGAATGTTGTAATTACATAAAGCGTGCGCTTAACCCAACCAATGACAGGTCATAAGTCCTGTAAACACCTTGATCAACCATATTCAGTTTCCAGTTTGCATCTTCGTCTCTATTGAGATACAATTAAAATTTCATGAATCAATCACCCACCATGGGTGAAATCCAGGATTCGTGTACAAGCATAAGTATACATTCACAAAAAATAAGTATGTACTGTTAATTATTCCATTTATATCTATGACAGCATGTAATTAGCCATATTTAATGTTGTAAGCATTATCAAATGTTGACATTCGATAATGCCTTAGAAGGGCGAAACATGTCATTCCCATAAAACATGGTAAAACTTTTAGAAAACTGACGTTTTCATTTGTATTATAATATTTTTTTATTATGGAGTTTAATATCATTGTTCAAGAAACAATTATAATATTTTATAGTTCATACACGTTTTTTATATTGCTATTTGTTACTCAAAATAAATCAATAAAATTAAATAAATCAATACATTTATTTGATTTCCTGTTTACCTTTATGTTCATTATGCCGCGAACAAATTGGGGTTCCCTTGCACGGCAGCTTTAGCAAGTCGGCCAGTTAGCTGGTCACGCCCACTTGCAATTATCAAAACGGATATAATTTGTCAGTACGCTTTGGGGGACTTACAATTACGCGTAACCGGGCGCAGTTAGCTAATTTATTAATTAAATTTGCCGGTACGTCTATTTTCCAGATTTTCCAGAGAAAATCTTATCAATCGTACTGCGATATTGTAAATTTTCTAGAACATATACTGCATTGTTTGATTAATATGACACAATCATTTCCCTTACTCTGCTAAAAAAAAATAACTAACCATCACGCCGTCTCCCCGAAAGGGTAGGCAGAAAGAATGGAGTGCCACACTTTAATCGATGCGCCACTCCATCCTTCTCTTTTCGCCATCGCGAGAGACGCGATGTGATGGGTTGCGAACCTCATGACTTTATGAAATCGATAAATAGAATATTGCTTCAATTTACAACAATTGAAGTCAAATGGGATAATTGATTTAATTTTATTGTTAAATTTCTATCAGGGAGGGCAATCTTAAATATTGGAAACAAATATTAAATCAAATCAAATCAGTTTATAATCTCAACAGACATTACAAGCAATATTAACGTTTAATGCATCTATTGAGTACAGGTAAAATATAATAAACTTTCGTATGAAGCACTTATTTTGTGATGTGACATTATTAAATATGATTAAAGTATACTTGTAATATTTGTAACAAAACCCCTATATTTGTTATTAACACCAACCGGTTTCGCTTCCGCCAGAGCTTACGTGACTTTAACAAATAAAGTGGTTCAGATATAAATATTACAAGTATATTATTATTATATATAAAATATAATATATACAAATATAATACCAGGAACGCATGAAAGATGGTTCGACATTAGTAAGACAAGATACTCCATAAAGTCAAGAGTATTTATCTTCTGAACGTACAATCACTAATATGAAAGACGCCTATCTCCGAGGTGACCGTGTTTAGCAGACTCATTTCTCTATATTATATTATATTTATCACATATCAATGGTACCTACATAAAAGACTTAGAAAAAGTTAACCATCCTTTCTCTTAATCACTTGTTCAGTTCTAAATCAAATCAACACGAATTAAATCATTATTCTTTTTCTTATTGTGCAGTGTCAGTTCCTCCGACGTTGGCGAAACAGTAGGAAATGCCACAGTGATTTGTTCATAGCAGACAAGGAAAGGGCGGATTGCGTACCAGCTAAGGAAGGGTAATTCCAATAGGAAATCCCTCTAGAAGCAATGAGAAACCACTCCAGTAACAGTAAAACTCCCCAGGAAGTCACTTAATAATATCCACTCGATATTCAATAAGAATGAAACGTATTTTTTCTACAATGTTAATAGCATGTTATGGTAATGGTATGTTCCGCCTTACTAAGGCAATATAAAATGTCATTTATTAATGCCTAGTCGACAACAATAATAAGTAATTATAATTATTGTCGGCTCTATGTATGGTTCAACATTTAATCTCCCAAGTTCCCAACCATACTAATAACCCAATTATACATATTTAATTTGATATCCTGTCTAAACAGATCGCAAGATCTACACTAAGGAGAAGAAGTATTTTAACTTTGCGCAAGAGTAATATTTTTTATACCTGAGGATGGAGTTCACTTCCGAAACGTGTTGTCTGAAATATGTTTGTTTGTAAAAACATTTTATTAATTAAGACTTTACTTACTTACTTCCTATGGCCATACAACTCTTGAAGAGTTTTAGTTTCCTTGATGATTTTCTGCCAAGCTATTCGATCTTGTGCCTTTTGCTCCCAGCAGTCCGCTTCACCCAGCCTAGCTAGATCAGCCAGAACATTGTCCATTAGACGGTGTCTAGGCCTTCCTAGAGGTCTAACTCCAGTCAGTCTAAAGCAATCAAAACCCTGTACGCGTCTGACCGTCTGAAGTAAGACTTTACTTACTTACTTAAAAAGTCGATGACATCATCGGCGGGAAATAGGCCTTCCACATACTTCTCCACATATTCTCCTATCTTGTGGCACAAGACTTGTGCCCACAGCATCCAGTCACATTTTTTTCCCTAATATATTCAGTATGTGAGGTCTCTCTCTGCTTCTTTAATAAACCAAGTGGATTCGACAATGTACAGCAAAAGAAAACGAAGATCACAAAGAAATCGGAAGAAGAATCACAATAGGCAACAAAACATTATTCTCTCAACTGTCGGTGCTCAAGTCAAGAAACGTACACAGGAAAACCAAAGTCAACTTATATAAGGTAATCATCCGAACAGTGGTGACCTTTGGGTGTGACAATGAAATCCGCAGAACGACTGGGTACTTTTGAGAGAAGGGTACTCCGCAGAATCCTGCGACATGAGAATGACGGTGAAGGCTGGAGAGTGCGCCATAGTGAAGAGCTATACAATATTAACAAAGCTTCCAGTTTCTCCACACAGGCCAGACAGAATAGACTGAGATTGGCCGGTCACGTGCAAAGATTGCCATCATCAAAGCGAACCCCAAAAATGATGCTGGAGGATACCCAGGTGGTAGAAGACCAATTGGACGATGGCTGCGATGGGATGATGAATTTGGGAGAGATGGGGTGATATTGTTACGAGTGTCAGATTGAAAGGTCGAAGCGGTGGACAGGAGTTAGAGGCCATCGAAGAAGAAAAAGAAACAATGTATAATTTCTCCTTTCAAATTAACAATGAAATTCCACAGTGTAAACGGTTTAACCCGCAATTAAGTCTGTATTAAATATTTAATATGGAGCTTTACTTTACGATAAATCCAATGGGTAATCCTGTGTGATAGTCAGTACCAGGTGCAGAGTAGGTACACGCGAATAGGAACAGGACATTATCTGTCCCGTAAGTAACGAATGGCCCTAGCACTTTGCCAAATATCTTCCATGCATAATCACTTCTCGCCTTCAGAGGCTGTCGCGACGCCTCGGGTCACGATTAATTATTCCGCTTTTTTCGTGACACCGTGAAAACGCGTGAAAATTCACCAATTAAGAAGGTAGGACGGTGAAAACGACGGGAACCGGGATCATATATTATTTCATTAATTTTTCACGAATGTGCACCAAACTATTTTAAAGTGTTAATTTACGTGATTATTTTATAATTAATACGAATGAAAACGGCTATTTTGTGCAAGTTTTAATATATGTTATTTGAATGACATGTTTCGCCAGTCTAAGGCATTATCAAATGTATTCGATAATGCCTTAGACATGCCAAACGCGTCATTCATACAAAAAATAATAAAACTTCTAGAAAACGGATGTTTTTATTCTTATTAATAATTTGATATGGAGTTTAACGTCATTATTTAAGAAACAATAAATATCATTATTTGATCATTTTCCTTCCTTTTCTTCCTTTCATCAAAGACGGAGCGTTGCGTCCCAAAATAATGTAATTGTATTCATACATATTGTATGGTTCCCATACCACTGTGGGAAATCAAAACAGACCTTGGTACCTACCTATATGTCTGTCTAAGAAGACTTCTTAAAATATGGAAGGTCATCTGGGAATCCACCTCACAGGAGGAGCAACCCTCTGGAGAACATACCACATAGGTCTATAGCAAGGAAGAAGAAGCAAATTATTTACGAGTAATCTAAAAAGAAATTTTTAATAACGATATTAATATTATTTTCCTATATGTGTCTCTTCCGTTTATAAAAATTCTATATATTCTATATCTTCTATATCTTCTATATCTAATAAAAATTCTATATCTTCATTTTACCCAATATTCATCCGATGGTAAATTATTTATAATATTTTTTTCCAATTACTATTAAAATTCACAGTTGCTTAAAATTATATTAAATTTAAATATCATTATTGTTAAAATTTAAAACACTGTTATTATATCACAATTTATTTTTATTCACTGAGACGGTATCATCAGGTGTTAGAATAAACTAAAGTAACAAATTAAAAGACTTACTATTTATAGAGTTAAAAAATTAGTGTGGTTAGCCATAGTAAAAATTAAGTATGCGAAATCTGTTGACTATTTTACAAACAAATATAGAAAACGTGGGAAAAAACAGTGATTAGAAGGGACAATTATACCTACAAGAAATAAAAAGGGTATTATCACAGTTAATATTAATTAGGTGAAGAAGCTACAAATAATGTTATTATAAGCCAACACAATAAAAGTGGGAAAACTAGTAATTAGAAAGTACAATTATACATGGAGCATAAATTTAAATACACAAAAACAAATGTATGCCAATTGCATCCCTGAAACGAGTGTGGAATCTTCTAGTGCGTGCGCTTGGGCGCCGATGAGGCTCGCAGTCGGAATGCAGGTAGGTACCTACGAGTTGTGTGTACTTTTAATAATTGTATTTACGGATCTGTGTAGGTACCTGTATACCTATTTATATTGACTAGTAAGCGTTTGTAGTATTCCTAATTCAATTCCATGTGCTCTTGACTCATAATATTGGTAAGACGAAAGAAGAGTAAGGGGGAACGTCTGGGACTATTACCTAACTCCCTCAGCTCTATCCAGCCAGTGCAGCTTTATCTGTCTATCCTTCTGGATCCAACTAGATTGAAGACAATATTTTAAGGCTGGTTGTCAAGTACCCATCACGTAGTTTTTAACTGTCCAAGATGGTAGATACTGAGTGACAAGTGACGCGCGAGTTCAATCCTGTCGCAATCGCGCGCATGACGCGTGTACATACTTTACATGTGTACCTACATTTCTAGCATTTATTTTAAACTATTCGACGTTTAACTGGTGATAAACCATTTTTATAGTTGATAACAAAAATTAACGTGATATTATTATTTTTGTATAATATTATTTATTTAACCAACTAACTAACTAACTAACCATCAAGCCGTCTCCCTGAAAGGGTAGTTAGAAAGAATGAACTGTCACACTTTAACCAATGCGGCACTCCATCCTTCGCTTTTCGCACCGCGGGAGACGCGGTGTGATGGGTTGCGAACCTCATCGCCACCAATAGGCATCTCCCGCGCACACTTCGATCGTTCAGCATCCACAAAATAAATCTAAAACAAATAATATACAATACAATGATAAAAAATAAAATAACAAAATAAAAATAATTTAACACGTAATGTTCTTTTTAGAAGGTGAACATTAGGGTGTTCCTTATATGGGCAAAAAAAAAATTTTTTGGATTATTGAAACGCATACCCCCTAATTGTGTTTAATAGCCTACTAGTTACCCAAATACAGAATTTCAACTTCTTACGTTAATTCTAACCCGTGCCGACTTGGCCTCAAAGTTTTAGAAAATACCTGCTTAGATGTCTCTTAAATGTGGTTGTAGATGATCACTTAAAACCATTATGTTAGATAAATATTGATGAAAACATATATTTATGTAATACTTTTCCTGTAATTATCAAAATTGATCCTAAATTTATATTTATTTACTTGGATGTTTCCTCTTCGAAGTCTCTTTTTTTACAGTCTGGGTAAAATTTTCTATGTTCTTGCACACAACATAATGTAGTCAAACCATGAAAGTCTGTCATTAGATTAACAGCTCTTTCAGCTGTGTCATTAACTGCTTTTAAGCTAGTAACCTTCTTGTTAGCTTCCACAAACGCCGCGCTGTCTTTCTATGAAGATACAATTTCTTGAAGGAAACTAGTATCAAGTTTCAGTCCTGAAAATAAATCTTTACTCTTGACAGAAACAAAATCACTCAAATATTTCCAATAAACAAGATAAAAAATACTTGCAGTACCTATAAATAAAACAAATAAGTTCTAAATTAAATACTAGATTAAACACTACTTATGTACTATATAGAGAGCCAGACATATGTTCCTTCGATGGAACATATCTCTTTCCCGAATCACCAAAACTTTCTTTTTGTAAGTTTTCTACAATGTTTCCTTCGGCCTGCTCATCAACGTTGTCATCAAAAATTAAAAGGATAGCTATTTCCTCTGACAAGTACCACAAATGTTGACTGAACTTGTCTAAAGCCGCTTTGGAAATTGTCAACTTCTTCGTAATCTTATCGCCAAACTACATCCAAGCTAGGGCTTCACATAAACTACCACAATAAATAAACAAACATCTCGTAAAGCTTATTCGTTCTTAGCGCAGATTTTAAACTGAGACTGCAGTAAACGTATTTTTAAGGAGTAAATAGCTCTTGCCATCCATCGTGCTTGATGCATTGGGCCAGCAGGTATGATTTTTATTTTATTTTTATTGCTTTCACCCAGAAAAACAATAGCAAACTCAATAAGTTCGCTGTAATCATTTCGTACAATCGATTTTGCGATTCAAACGCCTTTTGAGCATCAGTTCGTATATATTATATGATGGCGGCAAGCGAAGAGTAACAAATCTCTTTCTAGTTTTTGCACACAAGCTCCGTTTAAGCATTCTGTATAAGGTGCTGTCGTATCACAGCACATTCAAGAGCTTTTGAACATTATTTGAGACAGAAAATATACTTATTTTAAGTTAGTGAAAATTTATACATAAAATTACTTGAAACTAATATTAAAATAAACAATGGCACAAGCAACAAATTACGGCAAAATTAAGTAACACTCGATTTATGGTAGTTTTTGCCTCACATAAATGTTAAACCATCATAGATACTCTGAATCCAGAATCGCGGGTAAATGATAAATTTAGTAACGTAAATCGAGTGTTAACCATGGTGTATGAGTAACGTTGGTATTTGATACACGTCACAGAGCTCGTCATTGTAAGAGGACCAACACAATGCTACATGAAAACGTTTTTATTAGAATGTGAAAATAATGTGAACAAACTGAGTGAAATATAGATCTGGGCGTTGGATCGGGAACCTGGAACGATGTCATAAAGGGGGCCAAGATTCAGCAAAAAATAAATAGTCATCAAATAGTATACAAGTAGGTTTGTTAGAAGATAAAAAAATACACTTTTTCTTATGTATTTTAACCACTTTTTTCATTCATTATAAATATAATTCATCAATAACATTCATAAAGTATTAAAACTAGTCACACCATAAGAAATACATAGAGTAGTTATAATGTATAACCACAAATGCCAATCAAATATACCGACTGAAGCAAAAATGGCAGTGCACAATGGAGTTCTAATGCCGACCCTTATGTATGGAAGTGGAGCTTGAAGTTGGCATAAGTGTTCGAAGTAGGAAGAATCGAACAAGGTAGATTATGAATATTATTACGAGTATTATTATTATTTTGTTGAATCGCTCTTTACATCATGACAGCATGAGCCAAATCGATGTAAAGGGTATTATTATAGCTATTATAGTGATTCTCGTGACATGTTATAGGTAGCTAATCTATCGCCATTTTATTGTCACGGGAATTCTACACCAGACCAAAGACAGTGTGACAATCACACTGCCCTCGCCGGGAATCGAACCCGGAACCTTCGAGGTGGTAGTCAATGCACTTACCACTCGGCCACGAAGGTAGTCACGATGTATGAATGTAGAAGAGGCGCGTTATGTCAGGATAGTACATTGTGGCGGTCCATCCTCTCTGCCTACACCTCCAGATGGTTAGATCATAATCAGATAAAATCATAATCAGTAGTAGCACATACCTACTCAGATTTCATATTACAGAAGGTGAAAGTTATATAGGAGGTAGGTACCTACCTTTATCACTTTAATATGAGTTTAACGATTTTAGCAAAAAAATAGGTAAGTACTGCACTAAATCTCGGAATGAATACTCCGCACTATTATGCTTGTAGTTAGGTAGGTACTGCGCAAGACGAAACGGCGTCACTTACTCGGGAATGACGCGCCTCCAGAGGGAGTAGATTCGACTTTGAACTCGTTATTTGAATATGTTTAGTTGGCCGTAAATATTAATTAGCCATATTTACACACCGCTCCTGTGAAGAATGAAAGTGTTTCATGGGTGGTCTTAAACAAACACTTAATTCTTCTCTCAAGTGTTCATAAAACGTGTTTCATATTTGGAATTACACAGGAAAAATAAGCCTATAGAATTGCATAATGTAATGTAGTAAAACAAACAAACAAACCATCACGCCGTTTCCCCGCAGGGGTAGGCAGAGAGAATGGACCGCCACACTACTCTATCCTGACAAACCTCTATAGCTTCCTCCACATTCATACAACGAGTCATGCACGCACGTTGATTCCTTCGACTTCTAACATGACCAACCTTTAAAATTTGATTAATTTGGTCATGCCATGTTTTCCTCGGTCTGCCTCGACTCCGTGCCCCATTCACATCATTAACGTATACTTTCTTAACCATTCTTTCTCCATCCATGCGTTCCATATGTCCGAACCAACTCAACGCCTTTCATAATTTTGTTCATAATACCTTCTTCCGCTCTACATTCCTTTCTTATATCAGCATTTGAGATTCTGTCGTATATCGTTCTACCACACATACGTCTTAGGGACCTCATCTCTACCGCATTTATTCTGCTTTTTTATTGTTTTTTTTTCCTATCTATTTAGTGACCCTACCTGTTAATTAAAAGCCATATTAATTATGTTATAGGTAGGTACGTGGTAATTTGGGTATATATAATTAATTTTATTTTTCTAATTCGTTAAACTTGATTTATTTATTATAATTAATACTAATGAAAACGCCTATTTCTAGAAGCTTGGGGATAACATGTTTTGGCTTGTTAGAGCATGATCAAATGTAGGTAATACTAAACAATAAATAAATCCAATATTAATTTACAATGTGAATAAATAAATAACTATTTTTTGTGGGTCCTACCTAACTAACTAACCATCACACCGTTTCCCCGGAGAGGTAGGCAGAGAGGATGGATCGCCACATTGTTCTATCCTGGCATAATTCTCGCGCCTCTTCAACATTCACACATCGTGATATGCACGCTCGTCGATTGTTTCTACCTCGAACATAGCCGCTTTTCAGTAATTGATTAATTTAGTCATGCCATGTCTTCCTTGGCCTTCCTCGACTTCTTTTCCCATTCACACTATTTGTATATATCTTTTTAACCATTCTTCCCTCATCCATTCGTTCCATATTTCCAAACCACCTTAGTGATCCTTTCTTAATTTTATTTATCACGCATTCATCCGCCTTACATTCCTTTCTTACTTCATCATTAGATATTCTATCATACATTGTTTTTCCGCTCTTCATTCTTAGTGACTTCATTTCTACGCCATTTATCCTACTTTCAGCCTTCTTCTGCCAACTCCAAGCTTCACTTCCATAAATAAGGGTCAGGACTAGAATTCCATTGTGCACTGCCATCTTTGCTTGAGTCGATATATTTCTATTTGCGGTAATGGTTTTTGTGGGTCCTGTCGATAAAATAGTCTGCGATTAATTTATATTAAAGGAAGTAACGTTTGGTCTATTAATAAGACGTTTAGATTGACAATAACGCTCGCATTAATGCCTTTGTAAATGAGGAGAGTCTCTCAGTTCGGAGTTCCGCTCGAGTTGGCCCGGCGCGGTGTCTCACGTGACAAATGAATCTCGAGTTCTTTGTCTATGTAATTTGTCTGTGGTCTGTTTGTTTCTTTTCCCGCCGTAAAAGAAAACAGCTCCGTGCGTTGATTGGAAACCGAAATGGAACCGACTGCCGCGAAGTCATGCATGGTAAACTAAAATAAACAACGAAAGTAATAGATAGCTTCTACGTACGCGCGAGACAAAGCTTATTGCATAAGTAAAGGAAATGTCGATTTTCATTGTTCTGTGGCCTTCTATAGCGGAGATTTTTACTATTTTATAAAACTCAAATCCTTACTATTATATTCATACGAGTACAGGACGTCCAGTGTCTTATCAATGTTGTAAAGTTGTTATAAATAAATTGAAAACCGATGTTTTGATCAATAAAAATCATAAGCAGTTTGCATTTACGAAAGTTAATCGGATGGTGGTCTAGGGGATATGATGTTTGGTTCCTGATCCAGCAGAGTTGGGTTTAAACCTGGACATGCTCAGAATACTTCTTCATAATAATGAACTATTTTCTGCTCACATTGTAGATTGTATCTTCTTCTGTCAGGTCTCCCTAACGTTGACTATCACCCTTGAGAGTGATGACCTTGGGAAAAATATCCAGAGTGGTATCCCCTGCCTTCTCTGGAGGATTTTCTGTCGGGGTTACCTTCCCTTAGCTGGGTGTATCCAGTTTTATGGCCCTGGAAGCTCGCCATTCGGCCTCTCTCTATCTGCTATGGCACTAAGTAAAATGTGCCACATAGCCCGGGGTTCGCGGGGTCTATAAAAGACCTCTCGTGGACGCTAGAGAGTTGGACTTGATAGTAGTATTGCTGTTGTAAATGCAACATGGCGCCTTACCACATTTTGTAGAGGCATGCTTTCCAGCAAAACATACCCCATCGTAACCCTACTACCCTTATGAACCCCTGAAGATTGTACAATATATTATAATACCATTGTTTTAAATCCTTGGTATTTAATCTTTATTAATTTATTAATCGTTAGACTTATGGCTCCATCGCAGAATGGACTGATATGGTCACCAACATGAGGTGCTACATAGAGCCAGAATAGAAAGAGAATTGTTCTTTGATGTGAAGTCTAGAAAGATGGCATATTTGGGACACATTCTCGGAAATACGATCTGCTCCACCTCATCATAAAAGGGAAGATCGAGGGTAGGTGCGGTGTGGGAAGACCCCAGATGTCCTGGCTCGAGAATATCAAGGAATGGACTGGAGTTCTGGGGATGGGGGAGTTTTTCCGTCTGCCACGGGACAGAGAGACTTACGACAGGGTGATAGCCGACGTCGGGGGGACCTGACATGGCACTCAAAGAAGAAGAAAAAGACTTATGGTCGATTCCTATTAAGTGCGATCAATATGATCCCTATATTATTCAAACCCTGCACTAATAAAGTGACCTAGCTTATTCACGAATATGTAGGTGACAGTAAAAGTGTCCTCAAACATTGCTAAATCTATTATATAAATTGGAGTAACATTTCCAGGCGTTATCTAGCAGTGCGTTAATGGCGGTAGCCTTTCACATTGCGTTATAAAGATCTTCTGCTTAATGCTTAAATCTAATATTCATAGATGGCGCTGGTCTGTAATTTGAAACTGACATGTGAATTGTGGTGTTGGATATTAACATATATGGGTACAACTTCGAAAATTTGTCAGACATGGTGGTCATAAGAAAGGTGGAATGGGGAATGTTGTAATTACATAAAGCGTGCACTTAACCCAACCAATGACAGGTCATAAGTCCTGTAAACACCTCGATCACCATATTCAGTTTCCAGTTTGCATATTCGTCTCTATTGAGATAAAATTAATCCTTACTAGTTGATCAGTTGATGAGTTGAAGAAATCAGCAAAACTGAATCTCGGATTAACTACGCGACTCCATTTTAAAGGCAGCGGTGTGGGGCGGCGGTTGAGCGATTCAATTAAATTGAAACTAAATGGAATGGCATTCAGGGCGCCGCGGACGGGCTCCGTTCACGAGTCCGTGAAATTAAGTTCCCAACACGAGAAAAGTGTCGTTCTCACTGGGTTCAGGTGGACCTACGTACGCACTTCATCCTCAACTCTGTCAACCAATGTTCTCTCTAATTTTCCAAAGGTTGTGTGCACAAAAACATTGACTGAACAATTTTAAAATGAAATAAAAATGTTGTGCTCCACATAATGGTATTTAGACCTACTAAACGAAACGGTTAATTTTTTAATACTTACAATAATTAACAACGCTACATAATGTTAATATATTTCTTTATTTAAATAGTCGATTCTATTTAATGTAATGCATATAAAGAGAAATAGAATTACCGTACTTATACCAGAACTCAAAGATTTTCTCATCTTATATTCTAGGGCTGATGTAATATTTATGAGCTATTACAAGGGTTGCCCTTTATGTTTTTACAATCGAACAATAGATGGCGTCAGTGTGTTATGGCATCACTGTATTTGTGAACATTGACGTTTGTTATTGCGAAGCCAGTGGCTAACTTAGTAATTGACCGATTAGGTTGTTGATAGTGAACGTTTAAAAGAAACAAGTTTGTGCAAAAATGGAGATCACTCGTGAAGGTGTGCGTTGGATGATTTTTTATGATTTTTAAAAATGGCCCTACTCGACAATAATGCATTGAATCGCTTCGTGCAACTTTTGGCAATAAAGCATAATCAGAGAAGACTGTTTACAATTGATTTGCAGAATTTTGTCGTGGTCGTGCGTCCGTCAGTGATGAATGTCGAGAAGGTCGACCAAAATCGGTTGTCATTCCGAAAAACATCGATGCTGTGCGCAACATGTTTTAAGAAGATCGGCATGTGACTTACAAACAGATAGAGGCGTCTCTTGGCATATCGCAGACTGCAATACAATCAATTTTGCATGAGCATTTAGGTGTGAGAAAGATTTGTTCTAGATGGGTTCCGCATAATTTAACCGAAACACAAAAAAGGCTCGTGTTGATTGGTGTCACGAAATGATGAAAAAATTCGACCGAGGACGTTCAAAATCCGTGTACAACATTGTTACAGGAGATGAAACTTGGATATATTCGTATGAACCTGAAAGCAAACAACAGTCTACTGTTTGGGTGTTTGACGATGAACCCAATCCCACTAAAGTTATTCGTTCACGGAGCACTTCCAAGAAAATGATCGCTTGTTTCTTCGGTTGTACTGGACACGTCGCAACCCTTCCTTTAGAGGATCGAAGAACTGTTAATGCTGAATGGTATGCAACAATTTATTTGCCAACGGTCTTCGGTGAACTAAGGAAAAATAACGAAAAACATCGCATCATTCTTCAACACGACAATGCCAGCTCCCATAAAGCACGTCAAACAACTACATATTTGAAGGAGAAAAACATCGAATTAAGGTCTCATTGCCCGTATTCACCTGATTTATCGCCTAATGACTTTTTCTTGTTCCCCACTGTCAAAAAAAACCTCAAGAAGCTGTTGAAGACTTTCAAAACTGCAATATCAGCTTCAGAGTGTAAATCAAATTAAATAATTTATAGGTGTACATTAATTTACAAACATAAAATTTAAAATTATACACTATATTTTTTGGTACATTTTATTTATTTATTTAAAGCGCCTTTTTTCACATTTAAGTTTATTTTCTAGACATCTTTCGAAAGTTTTACACATTCATTACCAGGAGAACTTGAGGACAGGTAATTTTTATTTAATTGGGATTGTGCGGATAATGGATTGATATTTTTTCTAATTTCAGAATGTATTGCATACTACTTACCGATCAATAATGCATGTTCTCATCGAATACTTACATTTAAAGCGGCCGTTACATTTAAAGAAGTTACTCGTGAGAACGCGACGCAGATTTTTCATGAAATGTTTTATTAATACGATATTAGAAGTGAAATTAAAATTTTGAAACTGAAATTTATCTTAGGGAGAATTTGTTTTTCACTTTTAATATTTGAAGAAAGTACAAAAACAATGTGTAGAGTGTTATTTTGTTTTCAAGTAGGTACACACAATTTTCATATCATTTCCATATTACATTTTTAATAGTAATACTTTTAATACTAATAAGAACTAATTGTACATAAAAAAGAATAAACTGTAAAAGATGAAAGTGAGAAGGGGCCAACCCCAGATGATGGGAAAGGGCAAAGGGAAAGAAGGAGATATTTGAGTTATTTAAAAATGTGATTTTGTGTATTTCGGTTGGGAAAAAAAGGTGAAAGTGGCATGTATTTATTAATTTTTAGCGGTTAACAACTCTTCCTTTTCTTCTTGTCCTGTTACACCTCCGTGATGCAGAGGGCCTCAAAGAACCTTCTCCGCCCGACTCTATCGCATGCCTGATGCCAAACATAATTTTATAATTACGATTACCTAATTATTAAATAATATATTCATATTATTTACGAACAATAGCTACCAAAATCTGTAAAATAATGTAACAATGCATATGTAAAATAATGTTTTGTCTTTTGTGGTAGGTACATCATGAATATATAAAAAAAATCTTTAAAATAAACAAAATTATTCATTTTCTTACTGTAAACAGATACAATAATGTATGTACATGAGAGTCAAAAAGTCTTAAGTAAATATTTGGCAAAAATTTGGTGTTGATATGGTCTCGATGTTAATATAAATGTACATTACTCATTTCAGACAAAAATCACGTGAGACTTTATGGATTTCAGGTACAGATATACCATATACCTACAGATATATTGACATAAAACTATACAAATATACTGAAAGGAAAGACAGTTTCGCGAGGACGCCTCTAATATAAAAGAATTGTAACAGTACTGAAAATATATTGTGTAAATAAATAACATACCTATTTAGTTAGATTTATTCTAAAATTAAGTAAAAAAAATAATAGAACAGAGCGAAATTACGTAGGTGGAGAAATTTTCATTTCATTTCCGCCAGAAATCACATTTTCCGTTATTTTCGTCTAATTGTCAATTATTTTGGGATTTTTAAAGAGAAAAATGCTTTAGATAAAAAAAACACTTTATTTTTAATTCCACTACTGATGCTTTGTATTCTGGGGAATGTTATAACTTATGATATATTAAACTAATCATTTAATATAAAAAATAAAAATAATTTTACAGAAAAAATCTTGATGAAAAATATTCGGGTTCTGAAAAAATCTGTAAATAAATACAAAAATAAAACCGAAATGAAATGTGATATTCTCAACGTGATAAAATTAAAAAAGAAAACATTAACTACGATAAATAACATAACTATGGGTCATGTGCTTAGAGATGAAATGTACGAGCTACTGCACTTGGTCATTAAGGGCAAAATAGAGGGTCGTCGAAATGTGGGGAGAAGACGGATATTTTGACTCCAGAACATTTGTGACTAGACTGGGATTGGAACAGTCGAAGCACTATTCAGAACTGCGCAATGCACTCTCAAGTGATAGTCGATGTCGGGTGGATCCGACATGACACATGACCTCACCTCACCTCAGGGAGCGCGGTTATTACCCTTGGCTCTTTCCGATTGAATTCTTGTTAGTATGCTAAGCTACCAATCATTGGAGAGAAGGAGGAATATCCACTTGGGAGTTCACTTCTTTCAGCTGATTGGCGGCCGTATACAAAACTCGGATGTCCTGAGTGATGTAGGTCTATAGGTATATGTCCCTGATAATTACCTTCGTCAAAGACAGCACAGATTTTTTTATTTGCCACGCTGCAGAACCAATCTGCCAATGGTTATGCCTGTGGGTAGGGCAATCTTATTGCTTAATCGGGTCTCCGAGGTCGACATATTTTGTGATAGTGTGAGTTGCCTCAGGGATGCAATATCAATGTTATGATTCTTTATAATTCTTAATTTTAATGTTTTTTTATGCTTCTCTTATAAATTCTTATAATGTCATTGCAAACGATCTGGAATTATATGTCTGTAATGTTTGTGATTTTTATTAAAATGAAACCATTATGAAAAAGAAACTATATATAATAGTTATCTAATTAAATAATCGGTGATTTCTTTGTCATAGCTTAGGTACTCCGATAAACTGAAAAACTCAACTGAGAGAGAGGAATTAATTATTTAAGCAAACATGTCACGGACATATAATCAATTGGATCCTAGATCCATTTTAATATACACAGGCATTACTAGATCTTGGCATACAAACCTATTAGCTACAAATATATACTCGTAGACGTATTATGAAAACCTGTGTGTGTGTACGCTTACTTACTCGGAAACGATATTAAATCGCCAATAACATCGGCTTGCGATAGTAAACACAAATATTGAAGTGTTTTAATGGAAATATGGAATAACTTATTGTAATGAAATGACGCGGGAAAGTCTCCGTCGGCAGCGGCCCGTTACGAGCCGCGGCTTCCGCCATTTTCATGAATCGTTTCATAACAAAATGCCGGCCGTTTGTTTGGTGGGCGGACTCCATCGTGTGTGGCTCCCGGACTCAGTTCCTGAATACAGTATTATTAAATTTTATTATGATAAATCTTTCTACATCGCAAGAATATTAAATCCATCTAGATTCTAATTTTGAAACATAATTATTTGTAAGAATACCTACATCCGTATCGAAACATTTTCGTTATAATAACACAAATGTATATTTTCATGGCAAATAGTTAACGTTATGGAATTGTACCGATTTCATCACGATTAAAAATGTATTGGTTTTGACTTCATTCACTCGTAGAATTAATCTGTAATGTATGAAAACAAATTACAAAATGATTTATTCAAAACAAAAACAGGATACGAGTATATTAAAAAAAAAACGCTTTATACATTCAATTTCAGAATTCATTTTTCTTTTTGATGAATCTAGGCTAGGGATTATAGAGGAGCCTATGCATAATATTATTTAAAAAATGCTTTATTTGGGCAAAGAGATAACCTGTTGAAATATTTGATTAATTATAAAGTGCCGATATTCATTGTAAAAAAAAATCATAAAAAATACGCTTGATAATCAACCAAATTATTATTATTATTTATGTTTAACTTCTTTTTAATACACTTTATTCTGTTGTATTTTATTTACAATTCTTGCAACTAATATAGGTATCTATTTTAATAACATATTACAACAGTTTTATATCAATTAATTTTTTTAAATTATAATTACATAAATTTATTGTTCTAGCGACAAAAAAGTAACATTTTTTTTATCATGGGGCTGTTCTAATTTATTGAGTTTTAAATTATATTTCAACGAATACAAAAAATTTCTTTACAATATATTGTATATTTAATTTAATTCCAAAAGATTTTATGGCTTCGACCGATTTCGGCAACTCGCTGCCATCTTCTGCGACTTTAAACTACTAATGAAATTCTATAATTGTTGATTAATATAAAATAAATATTAATCGAATGCAAAAGTTCATTAATTTCAAAATGGCCGTGTCGCTGAATTCAGTCTCGTCATTTCCGTTTCAGACGTCACGCTCAGTTAGAAGTCGTTTAACATCATCTCGGAGACAGGACAGCGACAGGACAACAGGCTGTAAAACGGTGACCATGAAATGCTGTCGCAAATGGAGCGAAAGTCGTATAATCTATTTCAGGGCAATAGATTCCCGGGAACGGGACAAGCGGAGTTGAGATGGACGATTGAAGCTAGAATGGCCAGGGAAATGTTAGGTTAGCACGTGCGGAGATGGAAATGCGTGTGGTAAATTATTTGTTGAACCGTAGATGCTTTAGTAAAAATATGTAGGTAACTACCCAATTATTTGTATTGTGGTTAGACGTCCACGTGAATTCACAAACCGTTCCTTTCATGTTTTAAAAAGTTTTAGAAAAAAATCAAAAACGAATAAATGGAAACTTTTCAAAGACAATTCTACTTTATTTTTTAAACTATCAATCTGTTCCGCTCGAAGCTTCATCGGGTTCACAAAATTATCATTTTGTTTCGTTATCCTGAAAGAAAACTGTAGGTAATTTTAAAAGTAAAATGAAGTGGTGTGAAAGCCAATAAACATGAGGTTTAATTTATTTATAAATGTAATACCAAATGTTGAGTGTTTCGTAAGAAAGAAAAAGATAATTAAAATACCTGTGTGTTAATTTAAATCGACAAGTTTCTAAATTAGTACCGATACCTACCTGAATTTACGGGATAACGTAATAAAATTTGTGTCTTTATTCCGATGATGAAGATATCACCACCTTCGAAACTTCTAAACACATTAGTGGGAAAAATAGATTTTCAATTTGTAACGCATTCAGTTAGTTTGTTAATTACCTACCTGTTATTATTTGCTTGGAATGAAAACTGTGAATATCTCCGCTCTGAAGATGGGTGCTATTGACTTCTCTGAATAAAACTCACAACTGTTTATCAAAAATTATAACATCGAGGCATACACTCGCTAATCTTAAAAATGTTTCTAATACAATGGATTCATTTTTATGATCGGATATTATTTCTATCGATCGCCTTTTTCAATCTCTTCGGCAGCTTCATGATCCAACTAAAGGGAAGAAAGCATTGTAAATTTTTCAGATAATATGATTTCAGATCCTAACGATGATTTTAGAAAATATTATATCAGTTTACAAAATAATGTTAAATATGGCTGTGCCTGCTCAATCGTAGTTTGAATAACTGAAATAAAAGTATTTATATATGGAATAAGTATTATCTATTCTAAATATCATTCCAAATTCCAAATTTAACATTTGATTGCGATCATACATTTAATTTAGAATTAACGAAACGGTGCATAAATAATTATGAAATGTTAATATCCGCTTCGTATACAGTGGCGGATCAAGCCAAGTGTGAACCCCAAGCGATAAATTTCAGAGCCCTCAAAATCAAGTTAGAAAGAATAAGATTCAAAAAGTATCTCAATAAATTTAAGAAAAAAATACGATAATTTAATAATGTCATATAATACCGGAATTTATTAAAATGAGTAAAAAAAATTACGTGAATTATGATCAAGAAAAATTATCAATTTTTTTGACAGTGAAAATTCCATTTGAAATTTCTTGCTGTATAGGTACAAAGTGGCCACATTATTTGTCAGTTTTAAGCATTTTACATTTACTGTACTATTTCTTAAATGTATTTATTTCTTGTTATGTCTCAAGGCTTGTATTTTTTTAATTGTGATTGTCCATTTTGCTATTTGTAGACATTTTTTGTACCTACTTTCTCTTTATTTAATTTTTTTTTGTTATGTCTATATGCTTGTATTTTTTATCACGCTTGTTCCGTTTTACTATTTGCTGAGAATTGTTGTACCCATTATCTCTCTGTTTAGTTTATTTTTTCGTTATGTCTAAATGCTTGTATTTTTTATTGTAATATGATTGTTCCTTTTTGGCATTTGTTGACCCTTTCCGATGGACAATTGAGGCCGCCAGGACAAGAGTGGTCTAACCCCAAATTTAGACAATGGAGATAAATGCGATTGAAAATTTGACGTTTTTTCCCCATTTTTTTTTTTAAACTATATGGGTTAGGGTATTTTTTAGTGAAAAACCTTGTTTGTTTGGTGAATGTCTTTAGAATAGTATTTGAAATATTGGGAAATGTAAAGTTTAAGGATATTTTTTGATGGTTACTTATAATAGACCACATTTGACTCCATATATTTTGAATTTTTGTCAGAGAAAAGAAGTATTTATGGCGATATCTATGTTTCCACTTGGAAATGGTAGTTAGATTATTTTTTCTTTTATAAGTAACTAACTAGTTATAAAAGAAAAATTAATCTAACCACCATTTCCAAGTGGAAACACAGATATCGCCATAAATACTTCTTTTCTCTGACAAAAAATCTTTAATATTATATTGTAATGTATGTTATTGTGAATATTTGTTGTAGCACAGGCTTCACCTATTGCGTTAATGGACCAAAATGTGAAGAAAAAAATCTGAAGTAGCAAATGTTAGAAACACTTATAAAAACAGATTTTAAAACCTTGGGCCCTTTGTTATTCCGGTGCCCCACGCGGCTGCTTAGTCCGCTTACCGTTTATTCCGCCACTGTTCATATATCCGACTCTTCAAAGCAATGTAATTTGGGTTATTTAATTGAATAAGAAGAAAACATCTGCTGTAACAAATGTGCGGAGCGACTTGGGAGAGGACATTTCTCTTTTTAAATGACCGAAAGAACATTAACTGATGAAAATTTGAATCACTGCGATTTATGTAAATTTAACTCGTTTATTTCACTCTGGGCTGCATCTTACTGGATCTCTTCATTGTAGTCTAAAATACATGTTTTACTACATTTAAAAATACAACATTAAATACATTACACTATTACCTCGATAAAAACTAACTAACTAACCATCACGCCGTCTCCCCGAAAGGGTAGGCAGAAAGAATGGACTGTCACACTTTTACTGATGCGGCACTCCATCCTTCTCTTTTCGCCCTGCGGGAGACGCGGTGTGATGGGTTGCGAACCTCATCGCCACCAATAGGCATCTCCCGCGCACACTTCGATCTTCCAACATCCACAAAATAAATCTAAAACAAATAATATAAAATACAATGATATAAAATAAAATAACAAAATAAAAATAATTTAATACAAAATGTTATTTTTAGATGGTGCACATTTGTCTATTTAATTTATGTTCCACGAATCCACCGTTTTTTTAAATTTAGCACATAATGTAATAACACATAATGTTTTTTCCGATGTTGCACATGTTGACATGGACGATCCGGACTTTTGTGTTTATTTAATTTATGTTACACGTATCCACCGTTTTTAAATTAGCTGTTATATGATTTAATTAATGTTCCACGTATCCACTTTTTTTATTTGGCAGTAATTAGGCACTTAAAACCAACCAACACCAGCAAGAACTTTAAAAGAATATTGAAGAAATTATTCAAATTGTCATTGGAGCAAATGAAAAAATTATTTTTACACCTGTCAAAATTCTTTATATAAACGAAAAAATTGTATAATTTTGACATCAAAACAGTAAAAACGTATTACGTCTCACAATTAACTATTATAAAGTGCGGCAACAATCAAATTGACCAAAACAATTCACTTATACACGTAATTTCTCCAAATTCACGGGAGCACCAAATGAACCAAACCAAATTTTTAAAATCAGAATTAGTAATTACCTCGATACCCTTTAATAACGTTTTTTTTAATCTGTTTTGTTTTTATTTAAAACGAAATTTTGCTCATAAATTTCATATAAAAATATTATTTGTATCCTCAAGCTAACATCATTATTTAATATGTACGAGTATGTGGAAAAAAAAATGGAAAATCTAGAAAATACTAAATAACATTTAAAATTGTGACGTCAGCATTGATGACGTTATTGTGAAATTTAAAACGTTTGAATTTTCGATTTCAATAAAAAATAAATGTTACATGGATTGAAAGACATATTACAATTTATATTTATATTCATCGTAAAACATGCGATGTAATGACAATATCTTTTTTTATTAATTTCAACTACAAAAAGAAAAAAAATAACTATATCGATTTTCATATTTACAATCTGCATTCAAACCAGGTCCTATGCCTAGAAATGTATCTGAAGGTACTGATTATGTGTGATTTCCAAATCTTTAAATTGCACCAGGTGCATAATTTAACACATTTTATAAGTTTATTTGTTATTAAATTTAAGATTAGCAAAACGTCATTTTTATGAAAAAGAATATTTTTTTATATAAAAATTTGGAATGACGAAGGACATTTTTATGCTCAACCGGGTGATGATCTAGGGAACATAATGTTTGACTCCTGATCCAGGGGACTTGGGTTCAAGCCTAAACATCGATTCTTTTTAAAATAATGAGTTATTTCCCCCCATATTGGAGTTTGCATAATTAATTTCAATTCCGTTGATTAATTGATTATAATTTTATTGATTATATTCTTGGCTTTACCCTTTATAAAAATAAATTAATAAAAGTTATGTATTTTATGCAAATTTTGTGAAAATTATGCTTACATTTTATAAATAATTTGGTTTTAACCAAATTAAAAGATACGAATTAAATTTTATTTTACTTTAGGTGAGTACCTTCCAACAACCGCTTGCATAGTTTATGGGTCAAGTCCATAAACAATAACAAATTTCTCATATTTGGCTGGTTTTACTTAATCTATGAAATAGGTTTGACAGCCAAGTAGCGCTAGGCGATTCGTTTGTCAATTTATAGAATCAAATGCAAAAAATTGAAAAATGGATACTGATGTTGGTTCTTCTTTAGGTGCTTTGACGGCAGAGTTAGAAAATGCTAAACGTAGTCTGCATAAAATTGATGACAACATAAAAAAAATTGCCCAAAATACAGGTCGATTTCAAAATGATAGGTTAGATTTTTTTTATACATTAAAAATATACGGTTGTTTCGTTTATTTTAAAAATATTAACTGAAGAATGTTGCGTTAATCATTTGTATATATATTTCTAGGCACTTTCAAAACACGATTGACTCTTCGCGTGGGGGTTCACGCGTCTTGAACTCAAATTTTTATCAAGAAAATCGCAACATCGAAAATGAGAGGCATGCAAGAAAAAGGCCCAAAGAAACGAAAACAGTTTTCAGCAGGTGAACGATTGTTTTGGGGATTTTTTGATGGTGTAATAATGTATCCTATTCAAAGGTTATATGTGCATTCGTGAATGATTTTATTTTGACTCTTATGATTTCTTTTAGGTTATCTGCACGCACCGCTGGCGATAGTGATGGGGATGAGGAATTCTCCAACAAAAAACCTCGGGTATCATCTCAGGTGATTCGAGAGCTCCCGAGCAAGCAGCAGGTCCTCAAAGCGCAGGCGGGTGACGAGGTATCCAAGGCGCGCAGTCGCCGCATGTTTGGATCTCTACTCGGTACTCTGCAGAAGTTTAAACAGGAAGAGATCTCCCTTAAAGTTAAAGAAGACAAAAAAGCCCGGGTGGAGAAGAAAATTGAGGAACAAGCCAAGCAGGAGAGGGAAAATGAAAGAAAGGAAAGGCAAAACCTATTTGCTGAGCGGGAATTCAAGAAAGCTACTATCAAAACTCTGGAAGAAAAAATGGTGCGGATGCAACAGTTTGAAATGTGGGAAAGTGTACATAAGCCCCTCATAAACTTCATTCAGTCCAAGTGGAAACCACATATTTATTGGTTGCCTAAGATAATGAATCACCAAGCTAAAGAAAAACAAGATATTAGCAGGAAAATGCATGAGAGTGAGTATTTTGCATCGTGTGCCACCGCATATTTATTTATAAAGCTTTATTTCCTACCTTTTAATTGAAGTACACACTAAAATAATAGTGTTAAAAATGTATTTATATAAACTACTGTATTTATATAAACCATCACGCCGTCTCCCGAAGGGGTAGGCAGACAGAATGGACTGCCACACTTTTCTTTCCTGACATATTTCTCTCGCTTCCTCAACATTCATACATCGTGTCATGTACGCGCGTCGATTTCTCTGACTCCTCACATGGCCGACATTCAATATTTGATTTATTTGATCGTGCCACGTTTTCCTCGGTCTTCCTCTATTTCTGGTTCCAT